>JALPQI010007588.1:0-44364 GCA_025490895.1 Thaumatotibia leucotreta | reverse complement strand
TAAACGATATATCGTAGAAATAAAAGGAATTAATAATAATAAATTGTTTTATTTTAATTTCAATACTGCTTACTCTTAAAATAAATAGTTATCAATGTATTCCTAAAAGCCTGATTCAACTTGATGACGCAAAAATAAACACTCAGGCCTTTTTTACCATTCCCTAATAAAATAAAATATATCTGTCAGCAGTCCTTTAGAAATACATTGCTAAGTTATATTTCACTGGCTGCACATACAATATTAAATTGCTCTTTAAACTATCGATTTCAAAAAGTTCTTCATTTGACTAGTTAAATTATGCATTAACTTCCCACAGTTTTATATCGTTTTCAACTACCTCGACGTATCGTTTCCTCTTCTCTTCATCTTTGAATAAGGGAGCTAGGGTTTTAAGGGAGAGTCCTAAGAGTGCTCCATCGTCTAGCATTCTGTTAAGAGCTAGGATTAGTGCATTGTTGTAATGTAGCCTGAGTAGACTAGGTCGGTAGTATAGGTATTGGCTGTCTAGGAGGTTTCTTCGGGCCCACGCTTCTATGGTTTTATTGCCGCTTGCTATCTGAAAATTAATAGAAATTTTATATCATCTAGAGCGTGTAATCCCACTTCTGATGTTGCAGAATGGCTACGATCATCAGATATTTGAGTGATTGTGGGCTTCAGGTGATATATATTTGGGTACCACGAGATAATCAAAATAGTCTAAGGCACTGGTCTCACCGCGAGCACCAATACCAGTGCCTAAGTCAGGTTCACACACTATTTAATTACTTGAAGTCAATCATCGAGACAGCGTCCTTAAATTGCTTAGTCTAATCAAATCACCAATTCAGTAATCAAAATTGTTATTCGGGAAAGCGCTGGTGGAGGCGACGGGTGACAAGAGGGCTGGTTGTTACCTTGCGCAACGTCTTGGCATTGCCGTCCAACGCGGCAATGCCGCCAGCCTTCTTGGCACCCTGCCGCAAGGCACTGAGCTCGAGCCCGTTTTTTATTTATAAATTTAATTAAATTTGAACTTCTTTTTGTAATGTTTTTCAGTAATTTTTAGGTTTATGTAGATTTTAGATCTAGTTTTTTTTTATCTAGTTTTAACTTGGATGTAGTAGTTGGTAAATAAATCACTTCGGGAATAAATGCGTCTACATGTATGATTATTAGGTATAAAGATCAGGAATTGTAAGAGCAGGCACCTTGATAAGAAATGAAATGAAAATGAAATAACATTTATTTATGACAAGCTCGATGGACATATACACATTTACAAATAAGTACACAACAACAGCTTGCCACAAAAGGGTCACAACTCAGCATGTAGCTGGCTAGGCCAGCGCTGTTCTTCCGTTGTGACCCACCAGGTACGTACACTAGCCGACAAGGCGACCACGCTGACAAACAAGTGAACACAGATAATTTAATTATGCGATGACGTCATCATGTTAATTATTATTATATTATTATTATTTACTACTACTACTACTTACTAGATATTAGATGTTTACCAACGCCGGAGGTGGGATTTGAACCCACGTTTTCAGCTTTCGCGGCTGATGCCTAAACAGGAATCTGTCGAACTTGTCGCTGTTGTGCCGGGATTAGAGGTTCTTCACGTATACGTCGAAAGTATACGTAGAAAAGAAAAGTAGTATGGGTGTGCCAACTTACCCTAATATCCCCCACTTGCTTGAGGAAGTTGGAGGCGAAATGGAACCGCAGTCTGTCGGAGTTGTCGCTATGAGACTGCCGGTTCCTGACATAAGCGCGAAGCATGTTGTAGCCGTACCGCTTAAACTTGAATACCTGCAACATACAAGGAGCTATTTCACCATGTATAGGGCTTCCAATACCTCAGTGCCTTAAGAAGAAAGTCTACAATCAATGTGTGTTACCCGTGATGACTTACGGCGCCGAAACGTGGTCATTCACCATCGGCCTCATGTCTAAATTCATCAACGCTCAACGAGCTATGGAGAGGGCTATGCTCGGAGTTTCTCTGCGCGATCGAATCAGACATGAGGAGATCCGTAGGCGAACTAAAGTTACTGACATAGCCCTCCGGATTAGCAAGCTGAAGTGGCAATGGGCAGGCCACATTGCACGCGGAGCAGATGGTCGATGGGGTCGAAAAGTGCTCGAGTGGAGACCACGGCTAGGCAAGCGCAGCGTAGGACGTCCGCCCACAAAATGGACAGACGACCTTATGAAGGTCGCCGGGACACGCTGGGTGCAGGTCGCATCTAACCGGTACATGTGGAGGTCCAGAGGGGAAGCCTATGTTCAACAGTGGACGTCTTATGGCTGAGATGATGATGATGATGAGGGCTTCCAATACCATTTTTTGTATGGACAATACAGGGAATTCGGTATTGACCATACAAAAATTCCGTTATTGGAAGCCCTAACCATGGTGACAGGATCACTGTTACCCACGTCACAGGGCTCCGTAAACTGCAGCTGCCGCTTACTATTGGATGCGGCCATGGAATTGTTCAAAAAATGTTATTACATCGTTAAATAAACTAGGTACTTTTTATGTTGATTCAGTAAATAGCTTCGTGTACCCTGTAGGGCTTGCAATTTGAATATTCGAATAGGTTCGGCTTGTCAGTTTTTGACAGTCAGTTATATGGAACGGACACATCGCGATTCAGTTTAGGTCATAAATGTCATAATAGGTTTTAGGAGATTGTGGTAGCCCCCCTGAACGTAACTTTGGACAGCCGCACAGAGGTCACGGTATTAGCCAAATAAATTGATGATCTACTTTGATTGCTTTTTTTAGCAAGGAGAGTAGTTTATACTACGTAGTTTTAGAAAACATAAAATATTTGGCATGTGTGGGAATAAACATCTTTGGTATAAGCTTTCAAAGTTAATATACTGCATGACGCTCCAACGCGTTATCTAAAAGTGCAATATTTACTCGTCGTTTTAAAATTGATTATGTACATGACTGTTTTAGTGAAAGCTATAATTATTTAAATGGAGGTCCACAAGGGTATTTTCTATCGTTTTTAATAACATTTTATTATTTTCCCTGTCGCTTTTTTATTATAATATTTATTTTACGCGAGCCATCAAAACAATCAACGACGATTTCGATTTGAAAAATATTTCGAAGCTTTTAGTTTAGAAACCCTTCGAGTCCCTTAATGATTCATATGTCGTTTTGTAGCCTAGAAAGTGCTTTATCGTGAGCAAGTGATAATTCTACCGAAGATTGCCGAAGGTCTTGGCGGTAGCCTTTTTACGAAACTGAAATTTAAGGACAAATAAGCGTACTTAATGATTTTTAAGAGCGAGGAGGGGGGAAATCAATTGCTCGTTCTCACGTAACTTGTTTTTAGGGTTGCGTAGTAAACTAGGAACCCTTATGGTTTCGCCATGTTCGTCTGTCCGTCTTCCGCACCATAGCTCAATGGCCGTTAGTACTATAGTGTGGGGTATCGTTGAATAGGTCTTTCAAAAAGAATAAGGGTCCCAAAAGAAAGTTTTTTTACCCACAAAATTTCAAGAATAACAAGTAACACTGATTTGCTCATTAGATTTTTGCTGACATCCGATCTATACATAACTGGTTTACGAAATTTACCTCACAAAAAGTAGGAATCTTTATTTAAAGCTTGTATTTCGCTTATTACAGATCAAATACAATCTTAATATAACATTACGTACTGTTTTTTAGACTTTTATTGCGACTTTTGAATTTTAAGCACTGTTCTTTGAACGCCTGACCACTGTGAGCCGCTCTCTCTAAACTATAATTTTTAATGCATTTATAATTTTGAACAGCAGTGTTATGTGCACTAATGCACTTTAAACGACACTAGCGCTCGGCGACGAATGCGGCGTAAGCTGGAACTACACTGCGTCGAGAGTTACCGCCTACAGTTCGACGACGAGCTGTTCTACATTAGTGAATACCGTTTTTCGCAGCGCTGCGCTCGACGTCGAAGTGAAGGCTGTCTCGTCGTCGAGCTCGTTGATGAACGCAGCGTCGAATGTGTGCATAAGAGAACAGCTTACCTGATACACAAAGTTTCCCGTCGCATAAGAATCTATATAATGCGTCCCATAGCTCCTCATAAACTTCCTTATATCGGCGACATCGCTGGCATTCATGGCACCCATCGCTTTCTGAACGTAACTCTTGACAGCTGCGCCCTCTAGACTGTCAATTTTGACAGATTTGTGCACTTTTGACAGCTTTAGCAGCACGTAGCAGCAGTTGTCGCGGCTCGCGTCGTATTCTATGCCGAGGGTGCGCATGATTTCATCCTGGATCCAGTCGCCCATGAAGGCTTTCCAGGGTTTGTCTGTTCTGAAATTTGAAAATAACAGTCAAATATTGGAGACTAGCTACCCGCCCCGGCTGCGCACGGGTACTATACCTACATAAAAACCTTCCTCTTGAATTACTCTACCTATTAAAAAAAATCTCATCAAAATCCGTTGCGTAGTTTTAAAATTTAAGCGTACAAAGGGACATAGGGACAGAAAAAGTGACTTTATTTTATACTATGTAGTGATAACGCGTCGTTGTCAATTACGGGACATATTCTATAGTGAATCAGAGTGAACGCGTCCAGCCAAACCCTACAGCGGCCCTACCGCGTAAAACGAAATTCGTAAATTTCGAGGATTCTTGCTCACTCTAATTACGCAGAGAAAAATCCTCGAAATTTACAGATTTCGATTTTCGCGGTAGTAGGCCAGTTTCTATCCATCCGTCCCCGATTAAGCTTCAGAATGGGCATTTATCCGTGCGTTTCAACCGCTTTGACTTCAGTGGCAACATTATTACGCCACCGAAGTCACGGCGGTTGAAACGCTCGGAGAAATCCCCGAAAGGGTCATTTCTAACCTGTCAAAAGTTAATTATTAATAGACCTAGAAAGTTAAAGTTGTACACGAGTAGGTGTGATGGTACTATCGCTGACGAAACAGTAAAAAAATAAATAAATTATTACTATTATTAGAGTACTTCTAATACCTGCCTACACCTACACGTTTTTATTGCAACCTTCTGGTTTGGAGTTCGGAGAGTCATTAAAAGTGAACGGAGGTGATTAATAATAAATATGTATAAATAGTAAGTGCCGAAAACTCTAACTTGAACTTGTTACAAGAATTCCTTATATTATGAGAACATAAGAACTATAGAAAATATAACTCACGAGTACGCGTCGCAATCGAACGCGAAGCGAACGGCTCAGTGCTTGATAAAGCAGTGTTTCCACTTAGTGTTCTGAGCGAGCATTCACTTGTTCGTGGGCTGACGAACGAACATTTTGCTATGTTAAATCCTGTTTTCATCTGCCCAAGAACGAACGAATGCTCGCTCAGAACACTAAGTGAAAACGCGGCTTAATGGAGGCTCTCCGAACCATGTCGCGTATAGGGACTAAAATATACGCGGTTTAACCGTTCAATTATACATATTTAAAGTTATTTCTTATATGTTACAATAGGTATACATACATATACCTATTATATGTCTACGATCTAATTAGATTCTTATTCATGAACTTGCATTCTCGATCGTGAAGGCCATTTTGCACTCCGATGTAACATTTTATCATCCATTTTCCTGTGAATCACTCTTAAATTATGTATTGTACCTATAAATTGCAATGACAAAATGAACAGAATCTTGAGACATGACACGTTTAAGTATGTTATCAGCTAAAACTGGGATGATGGAATGTGTACCGAGGTGACAGGTGTTAAATTGTTAAGGTACTCATTTGCTTCAGAAGGGTTCCCTCTATCTGGCATAATTTATTTTGTCCGAAACGCTTAGGACATAACAGACTTGGCATAATCTATTTTGGCATAATCTTAATGAGGCAGAAACATCACTTGGCATAAATAACAATATTTCGAACATTATTTGGCCCGAAACTATCTTGGCATATTATTATTTACGCCGAATGTTATAAGACAGAAATTAGATTTGCATATTTTTTATTTGGCATATAGCCACAATTTCGAAACTTACCTTCCATTTTTCGTCAGGCAGAATTTGTTGTGAGGGTGAAAATTTCTGCGTGAGCGAGCGAAGCGAGCGAACAAAACCTTCCGGGGCAGATCCGACACGGATAGGTTAGGTTAGAAGACTAAGGCGGGAGCTTTGCTCCCGCCTTAGTCTTCGAGGTTATTTTTTTTTTAACAACCTAGAAAGTACTCCGCTCAGAAGTGTATGCTAAAACAAACTATGCCGATACTTTTTATGCACATCCAGATTATGCCTCATTATTAATAGGAGCATCAAAATTATGCACATATAATATTCGGACAATTCGAAATCTGCCATAACGAACTATGCCAAACTTGAGTATGCCACAACAGTTTCTGCACAAAGCCCATTATGGCTACATACATTATGCCATATAGAATTATTCATAAAAAAATTATGCCACAACAGGGTGAACCGCTTCAGAAATATGTAGGAAAATAAATGCCAAATTCAGACATGATTTCGGTGTACCTACTGCGATAAGGTCCTTCTGGGACCGGTTCAGTCGTATAGTACCACTACCAACCGAACAGATTACTGTATCCGTAGGTAAATGCAAATTTACGCCCGCAAATTTCTTTTAGCAAGTATACACCACTTTTAAAGAAATTCTCCGTGTTTGTTCCATATTTCAATGCAAGCAAGTTGTAAGGCTAAGATCGGGACTTATAGGTCCGAGACCCATAAGAAAATAACAAGCAACCAGTAAAGAAGTGACACTGCTGCGGTGCTGCCCTCCCTTTGTAAAATCTTTCTAGCCCAAGTCGGCCAAACAATTCCAGGCGCGAATCCCATTCAGATTTTCTATGAGCGGTCAACAATACGCGCCTACTGTTTTTTTTTCAATTTGCAGCCTTTTCTATTGCCATATGGTATATTAAGTATATAGTTTCTATGAGTAACTTTCGTAACACAATGGAAGCGATTCAAGCGATCTTTTTAGGGTTCCGTAGCCAAAATGGCAAAAACGGAACCCTTATAGATTCGTCATGTCCGTCTGTCCGTCTGTCCGTCTGTCACAGCCGATTTACTCGGAAACTATAAATGCTACAGTAACGAAATTTGGTAAGGATATGTGTTGTATGAACCGCTACAGGATTATGATACTAAATTGTAAAAAAAAACATTCGGGTGGGGGCCCTCCATACATGTAACTGAGGGATAGAAAAAAAAATTTAGTTGTATATAAGCGTGTGGGGTATAAATAGAAAGGTCTTTGAAAATGATATGAAGGTTTATAAATCTCATTTTTATTTAAGCAAATCGTTTTTGAGATATCAGCTCTCAAAGTCTGAAAAATGTGTCCCCCCCCCTCTATTTCTTAAACTACGCGATATAAAATTCTAAAAAAAATATATGTTATGCACATTAATAAACTCTATCAACGATTTTTGAACATCTCCTATAGTTTTGGAGGTAGGTTGATTTAACTGTATTTTTTAAATAATAAATCGATAATGGTACGGAACCCTTCGCGCGCGAGTCCGACTCGCACTTGGCCGGTTTTTTTTGTTTTGATTAAGCCAGTGATTAAGCCCATAACCCTTAAACGCGCAGGACTTAAAAAAAATCTTGAATCATTATCATGGTCAAAAATTTACCAAACTAAATTATCAATTATATGGTCATTTTTGAGATTGGTGCCCTATAAAGACCAGTTTATTAATAAGGGGATTGGCCATTAAAAAATCTTACCCCTCAATTTGGAAATTCTGGAAGTACCCATCAAGGAGCTCATCAAACGTCTCACAGAGTAATATATTCATCTGCACCCTGTCTTCCCCTGGTGTCTCCTGGCTGCTGAAGTTCAGGAACACCTTGATGTTCTTCTCGGTGAAGGGTTCTGGTAACTCTTCGTCATCGTCATCGTAGTCTGCTGAAATTACTTGCGTCACTTGAGAGAGGTCGCCGTAGCTGTAATCAGAATGTCACGCCTGTAGCCGTACCAGGGATCAGAGAATTTTCTCCATACAAAAGAACGGTTCGAATTCCGTTCTTTTTCGTTCTTCAGTATTTTTCTTTTTTGGAGGATGGAGTAATTAAAAAATTTTTATAATTACATAAAATGTTGAGTACTACATAAAGAGTGTAAAGCATTTTAAAATATTGAGCTATTTAGAGGTTTTCTAAAAAACCGGTTCCAATCCCTGAGCCGTACCATAATTAGAAAGTAAAGGATGCGTTAGGTTTTGCTCCATAACGTTTTTGCCGCATGCCCCCCAGATCGCTGCTCAAAAAACGGTGACGGTACGGAATCGCAATGAATGATGTACCTAGTCACCGTATTTTGAACATTGGTGTGGTATCCACTTCACATGATAGGTTTGTGACATTCAGACTAAAATTGAGGCAACATACGTCTCAAAGTTTAAAACACTGAGGCAAACAAGCGTACTTCCCGCATGATGGTAAGCAGCTACCACAGAATTAG
Organism: Thaumatotibia leucotreta; assembly: GCA_025490895.1. Classification (NCBI taxonomy): domain Eukaryota; kingdom Metazoa; phylum Arthropoda; class Insecta; order Lepidoptera; family Tortricidae; genus Thaumatotibia; species Thaumatotibia leucotreta. Next base: position 35,914 of record JALPQI010007588.1, on the reverse strand, counting down.
ATTTGGATAGAAGAAACAAGTTCATTCATTTGTATGGCGGCCGAGCGTGTCAGATTTTGTACTGAAGTTGTTACTTGCCTATGATTTTAAATATGTCTCAGGTACTTGAGTATTCATATTTTTTTGTGTTGTTGCAATTAATATTACTTAAGGAGGCATTATTAATGTTTTTGTTCACTTCAACTTACAAAATTTGACGCCCGAAAGCTGCAAGCTGCGATTAAAGACGGACAACTCAGTGGATTTCACTGAGTTCATTTGACACGCTAAGTAGATACGTTTGCTTGATCTATGGTATATATGACATCTGTGGCAGCTACCGTAGCCTAACATCTGCAACTTCAGGAAATTAAAAACTTAACCACTAAGATGATTTGATTCTTGCGAAAGACACTATCGCTTTCTAAAATAAGATTGATGACATGTAACCAGAGCCACATGATGTGCAACAGTGGTTATAAAAATTTATGCGTTTAAAGTACTTTGATATCTTGATAAAATCTTGGCAGGATGTTCATTCCACCTACACCCGGAGCGTTCTTGGGATACGGCAGGAATCCAGGTAATTGAAGTGACAGATATAGTTACTTTGCTTATTACTACCTACTCACATCACTTCACATCATCAGCCTATGATAGTCCACTGCGACCTAAATTGTAATAATTTGTTATTGTTATTATTCTTGAATCGGGTCACCATTGCTGACATTAAATTAATGACATCCGGTTTAATGGCGTTGTTGTCTTATAATTATAATTATGTGTTAGTACTAACTGTAGTTGTATAAGTCAAAATGTAAATGTAAATGTAATATAATATAATGTAACTAACTTTTATATGGGCACTGCCTGAAATAAATTATTATTATTATTATTATTATTATTACTGCTGGACGTAGGCCTCTCCTATTAACTATGCATATAGACGGACTAGGAGGTAAATGCCCATAATCGCCAAGCTGTCAAGGGTTCAAAGGCAAAATAAAGTGTATATGAGAATGCTCAAAAATTATGCCCCAGGGCACTTTAGATACTTCTGTGTAATAAGATTTCACATAATATAACCCGTCAACCTTCAAGTCAAGGGTGAATAGGCACCTTCTGGACAAACTCACTCCATCGTAGGCCGCGTCTCTGCCCTTGGCTAGTCTGTGGCCATGAGTAAGCCCATTTCAAATAAATAAGAGGATTCTTTCTATACATATTTTTGCTCTTGACTGATTTCCTGTCCAATGGACGGCCGACTGCCCTGTACCATACCTACTACAATTATTGAATTGTCATCATCATTAACAAGCGATAGACATCCACTGCTGGACATAGACCTCCCCAAAGCATGCCACAAGGATCGATCGGGTCGTGCGAATCGGTGAAATAGGGACCAGGGTCGCGTTTTATAAAGTAACATTTTACAATTTCGCTGTTTGCCTCTCTAACGCACGCATGTATTGGCTAGAACACAGAATTAAATTTGGATAGAAGAAACAAGTTCATTCAATTGTATGGCGGCCGAGCGTGTCAGATTTTTTGCTGAAGTTGTTACTTGTCTATGATTTTAAATATGTCTCAGGTCCTTGAGTATTCATATTTTTTTGTGTTGTTGCAATTAATATTACTTAAGGAGGCATTATTAATGTTTTTGTTCACTTCAACTTACAAAATTTGACGCCCGAAAGCTGCAAGCTGCGATTAAAGACGGACAAGGGTGAAGACCAAGGATCGGACAAACGCCCGTCATTTCGAAAAAATAACCCTGTTCCGTACAGTAGAGACTTCCTTATCTTATGATGTTAACATTTTTTATTTTATAAGATATTTTTTTTATAACACTATCACAAATTATCTATTTAGGATATCCTAACTCCTTCTTACTTATATGTACCCTGCTTGTGAATTTATGACAAATGAACGAATTAGAATTTTTGATATTGAATTTTGATCTATTGAGTGTATAATTATCTTCTTCGGTTACCGCGATAGTTATTCATGAAATAAAACGATTGAAATGAATTATATCGCGTATATTAATTAACGTTGTAACGACGTGTCGAACAATCATGGTGTGCACAAGTATATAAGAAATAGTTGGGATTTGGGATATCCTAAATAGATAGGTACTTTGTGTTTTATTGTAAAAAAAATATCTTAAATAAATAAATAAATACCTGTAATTAGTAAAATATGTTAACATCATAAGATAAGGAAGTCTCTACCATACGGAACAGGGTTATGTTTTCAAAATGACGGGCGTTTGTCCGATCCTTGGTGAAGACACATTATATCAGCATGCGTACGCATTTGTCTCATGGAATTGTCCGTTTAGTATGAAACGTGTAAGCATGCGTACGCGTGCGGAAAGCTGGACGCGGCCCCATACTAAACCGACATTTTTTATAGACAAAATGCGTACGCATGCTGATAAATGTGTCTTCACCCCAACTCAGTGGATTTCACTGAGTTCATTTGACACGCTAAGTAGATACGTTTGCTTGATCTATGGTATATATGACATCTGTGGGCTAGAAAGAGAGACAAACAGCAAAATTGTAACTTTATAAAACGTGACCCTGATATTTAAATGTATGATTAAAACTAAATACGATTACGACGATTTGTATGATTTAAATTAAACATTTCAATTAATCGTCGACGTTTTAAGTATCATTTGATACTGCGCTGCGTTATCAACGTTATCAAATATAAACAATATTTAACCGTTTATAAACTAGTTGACGTAGAGGCGCCAAGGAGTTTTTTTCAATTCTACGAACAACCAATTTAAATGAAAAACGCTTAATTTTGGCCAGGTTTGTATCAACAGTTAAGCATTAATTTTCAATAAAAAGTCGGCTTTGATGTTCATTTTATAAACTATAGGTAAGCGATATTATAATATAAAAACGCCGATCAAGCTTAAATTCCTAAAGAAGTCATACTTAATTATCGTGACGAACTTTCTTCTTCTGAATTAAGGTTTTTTGCCCGACAGAACCTGAAAAATCGACGTCGTTTGTTGGGGTATTATCGTTTTGTCAAAGAAGACACATTATAATCGATTATTTTATGTCTATAATTTGCCACCATTTTTACGAATTATCAGACTAAAATAGCCACTATCTTATTTGAGACAGTGCCAGGCCAAGTTCGTGAAGTAACCTTGTATCTATTTCTTCCATTCTACGTATTTGGGAGATAAGTTTATTGCTACAGATTTGAGATACTTGACTGAATTATTCGTGCTCTATCTGAGCGTAATAAAGATTAATGAACATTATAAAATTGTGAAACGCATGATATGGGGGAGAAAAGTGACGAGTTATTACCGTCTGTGTTGAAATTGTTTCACTGTCGAGATTAATTGTTTAATTATGAACTTTATGATGGATTTCTTTTGGCTGATATTATGATATTCTCCGTTGATAAGGACAAGTCTGGGCATTTCTCCGAGCGTTTCAACCGCCGTGACTTCGGTGGCAACATTATTACCCAATTTCCGTGGGTATCTCATATTTTTTTTAATATCTTGGTAGTTGTCAAGTACGTCTACCAATATATCCAAAAGTTCTTTCATCTCTCACGGGATTCGTGTGATAAGGCTGCGAAAACGAATTACTACAAGATTGCTTTAGAGTACCTATTGTAAGTGCACTCGCCATCAGATATATCGAAGCGGTCATAGTGCTCAAAAATATCTGAACGTACTCTCTAATGCCATGACAATAGATACCGTAAAACTACCCAATTATAGTCCAAAAGCTCCCAACTATGGTCCAAAACTAAGTCAAATATCTTCGATTTGGTGGTGGTATTGACGCACTTGTTACACAAAGTCTCCTCATTAATGATAATAAAACTTAGATAAAACCAAAAAAAAAAAACATTAATGCTTAGTTAGGAGTTGAACTTGTGGACCATAGTTGTAGTACTGGGTCGCGTTTTATAAAGTTACAATTTACAATTTCGCTGTTTGCATCTCTAACGCACACACGTATTGGCTAGAAAGAGAGGCAAACAGCGAAATTGTAAATTGTAACTTTATAAAACGCGACCCTGGACTATAGTTGTATAGTTTTACGGTACTTGCTCAGATGTGTGTGCGCACACTACATATAAACCAGACCGGAATTAATTAATTCATATTTTGCTAATGCACACTCAACCAATTGGCTATGTAAAGTTTTCCGAAGGTATGAATATTATATTTTTCCCTGATAGCCGTCACGTTGTCGTTGACAGATTTTTTTTCTATTTCATTATACCTATTGCGGACGAACGTATAGGCTCTATTCATCCATAAAACTGCACAAATATATAAAAAAAATTATTAAAAATTTATCGGAAATAAAAATAAAAGAGCCACGTTTTCTTGAACCTTAAGACGCCGGCTATCAGGGAATAGTACATTTCGTTACAAGTGCAAAAAATTTTTTTTCGACGAGGGTGAAAGTTGGAGCCCGAGTGAAACGAGGGCGACAATCACCCGAGTTAAAAAGAGTTTTTACACGTGTATCGAACGACTTTTTTCATAACAAGTGCCTTAAAAAGAGAAATCAACGCACGCGAAGCATGCGCAAAGTTTACTTTTCCGCACTAGTTAGGAAAAAATATAATATTCATACCTTCGGAAAACTTTAGATAGCCAATTGTACCCCTAGGCCACTCAGGAACCATGTCAGGGTAACGGTATCAATCCAGTAGTAAGACATTTCAAACTAATTTTATTTTGACATAGTTCTAGAGTGAGCTATGATTTCAATTGGTTGAGTGTACTTAGGCATAGGTACCTAGATTTACTGTGGGCAGTAAATAGTGATATCATGTGTGTGTAATGTCACAGGTATTCAATATTTGAATTTTCTCGGCTATAGTAGTGTCGCCATTTATTTGAACAATTACCCAATTGCAAATACGTAAAGCCCGTAAGAGTGTTATTTTTAGTAACACTATTTACTTACTGCAAATGCGATTCCATGCTCTTATCAATTGCAATTGCGTTTAATTAGTCAAAGAAATACTCGTAGTAACAGTACATTATTTGAGAAAATACAAAATATTTAACACACGTGACGTTGTAAAACACATTTAAATTTAATTAAATAAAGGTGCATTCAGTAATTGATATAAAGGTGCATTCAGACCAAACGAGCAGTCGCTAATCTAACCCCCTACTCTACGAAATTCGATCGTTACACAAAATGTGATTGGTTGATTTCGTAGATTGGAGGATAGAATAGCGAATGCTCGTTTGGTCTGAATGCACCTTTAGCTGCATGCAAGTGCGCAGGTAAAACATTCATGCATTAAATACTTAATTGAAAAAATGAAATACGTAAAGGTGCATAATGGAATTTCGTGCTCTGGAATTGAGTCTATACAGAGTGTATTCAAATATTATCGAACCAAGTTACTCACGTATTTAAAGTCCAAGTCCATGATTGCTCGACATGACATGTTTCGACCCATTAAAAGGGTCCTCGTCCGGAGCACCCTCGGCCAAAGCTCGACGCGTTAAATACGTGAGTAACGATAATATATTAATATGTTTGAGTCTCACGCTAGTTATAATATAATTCTATACAGTGTGATAAAAATAGTGGTGATGCGTTAAAGGCCCATTCGCTATCATATTCGGATTAGGAAAAAAACACTTTCAATGGAATGGATCATACTATCTTTGATTACAGCGAGTTTAGTCATCACAATCCTGCTTGTCTAAAATCCAAAAATGTTTGATTTGACATTAGGAATCGAGGCTGTGAGCGAGGTTGTGGGCGAGTTCGTCGCTGTTTTTCGTTAGAGAATACGAAGTTCATACATTAAACGTCAAACTTTCGACGCAATGTAGTTCCAGCTCACGCCGCATTCGTCGCCGAGCACTAGTGTCGTTTAAAGTACATTAGTGAATACCATTTTTAGGCTCGACGCTGCCGCAGCACTGACACAGCGCTGACAGCAAGGCGGTTTCCTTAGTGAATAACACTGCTGAATACCCTGATGACTCGTATTCGTCAATTAGGTTAATTTACTTGTACAATCTAAAGTATTAAATACCTATACTGTATTCATCAATTAGTCATGATTCCAGCCGTGTGGTGACGGCAGCAAAAATACATTGGTCACCACCCCAACTCTTCCCGCGGGTGTCGTAAGAGTCGACTAAAGGATTGAAGTGTCACTGACCATTCTTTGATTTGATTGATGGGCGGCAGCGTCATCATATTGGACACAATACTGCGATCGCCAATCCGCTTGCCCGGCGTGGCGATTATGGGCATTTACCTCCAAATGCTTCTATACGCAAATACGTTAAATAGGAGAGGTCTATATCAAGCAGTTGACTGAGATTGGCTGATGATGTGAGTCAGATTCTACACTGACCAGGGTGCTTAGACAAGTTGCCAATCGCTAACGCTTAATCGTCAATCGTAAACGAAAGGTAGCTAACTGGCTTTGTCGCACTAATATGAAAGAGTGACAGAGAGGGAAAACTACGATACGCTACCAAGCGTTAGCGATTGGCAACTTGGCTAAGCAGGCTGATATTCCTGATTTTCACACGAAAATTGTAATTTGTATACCTACAGTTACTCAACTGCGTGAAAACCAAATGCAGTCATGATCGGCGTGCTTACTACGAGTTGACAAGTACTTGGGTGCTTAGCCAAGTTGCCAATCTCTAGCGCTTAATCGTCAATCGTAAACGAAAGGCAGCTAACTGTCTTCGTCCCACTAATATGAAAGAGTGACAGAGAGGGAAAACTACGATACGCTAATAAGCGATAGCGGTTTTCAACTTGGCTAAGCATCCTGCTCAGATATTTGTGAATGCCCTGGTCGCTCCGATATAGCTTTTTTAAGTATTTTTCAAAGTAATATTCAGTGTTGCTACACATAACCTATTTTATACTAAATAGTGTGGTTTGATACGTAATAGTGGGGCTGCCATTACAGCGTTATATTTTTCATTCATTATTAAACTAGTGCCTATAATAAACTTGAGTATAAATAAAAAAAAATCCCCAGATAACTGGCAATCAGTAGCGTACTTGATATTATTATCATCCAGCCTTATGGTCACGTGTCAGATCGCACAGTTTGTGCCCCACCTCTGTAAAAAGTTAAAAACCCCACTACAAATGGCTCAAATATGAAACCATTGGTTAACAAAATTTTAAAATCTAGTTTTGGGCAAGGTTTCCCCTGAAGGCAAAGTTGGCTAGTTTAAGTGATACAGTTTCCTGGCTGACAAATTTTTAGTAGATATTGGACCAACGCAGAAATCATGGAAAAAAAAGCTTTCCCATACAAAATGTCGAGATCACACTACTAAAAAGTTTTTTTTTCTCGCGATTTCTGGGATGGTCCATTCTAAAAGTTGCTCAGTATGACTTATAAATACGGTATGTGCGGTTATAGTGACTCAGGAAACGACCTGTATAAGCGTCTGTACAAAAAGTAACAAAATATTGCCTCTTTTTGAGGAGACCCTCACTGTGGTAATATACTGTAATGTTCTAACATAATGCTTGCCTTCTACCTACTAACAATAATAAATTGTAAAACACGATATTGTAAAAAATTTTATAGATAAGTAAGAACTGAGCGTAGCGCCATTAAACTGGTTACTCCAGTTTGGCGCATTAAATGTTTAAGTAATATTTTGTAATTGTTTTTTATGAATAAATAAATAAATAATAATAATACACCTTATTCTGAAAAGGTTCGCATTTCAGTAATTTAACTTTATCAATCCTAGTACCTATGTGCATTGTGCAAGCATAAATTCTAATTAAAACACGTTAGAATTTATATCTTGATCCAATTACGCGACATTAAATAAACATCTAATTTACATATCGTATAGTAATTGGAGTGTACACGATCATATTGCAATTTAACAAAATAAAATAAAAAAACTTACTTCGCAAACACATTGATAGCATTTCCTATGTTCAAACTGTAACCCAGATCACTCTCGTCACTCGCGGTCAGTGCCACGCGTAAACAAACTATGAAAAATACGGTAAACATTTTCGAAAATGCGTAAAATAGTGTAACAATCTTTGAAAGTCCTAGCCGCGTGGAGGCGGCATGTAGACTGAGGTTTTTTCACATTTTGCTAATGATGTTCATAAGTAAACACATCGTGAACTTGACCTAGACGATTAGAGTCGAGCAGCACTGGTACTATTTTAACACAATTGTAAACGATGTCACTTATTGAGGAAACTCTACACTGTACGGAGCGTCATATATGTATGTATTGCGACATTATTATATTTATAGGTATAGGTACTTGTCACTGATAATTACTTACTGAAAATTGGTTTGATAGTGGGGTTAACAAGGTCCCACTCGCTCTTTACCAGATGTGTACTCGTGTGTTATATTTTCATTCATAAAACCTCGTAGGTCCCTTTTTAGGGTTCCGTAGTAAACTAGGAACCCTTATAGTTTCGCTATGTCCGTCTGTCCGTCTGTCTGTCCGCAGCATCGCTCAGTGGCCGTTAGTACGAGAAATCTGCAATTTGGTACAGGTAATTTACATATTAATCATGCCGACAAAGTAGTAGAATAATGCTTATAGTATTACTAGATTACATGCCAAGGCCGTTTAAGTGGGAAATGTCTCGGATGACATGTAATCCGAGGCTTTCCCATTTAACGACCGAGGCGTGTATACTATTTTTCTGCTCAATGGAGCCGGCAGGCGGCAACCGGCAACTTAGTTTAGCGCAGCGGTTGGTAATGTGCTGTTTGCCAGCCGGAGGGCAGAAAAAGTTATAATACAGAGTACTTTAATACCAAGGGACTAAAGCAAAAATGGTAACAGTATAAAACAGTTTACACCTGTAAATTCTATTCTTTTAAGTAAGTATAAGTAGGTAACTCGACCTGACACATTTTTAGCTTTTCCTAGAAATATAAACATCATTTTGCTTATTATTTATTATGGCTCTTATGTATAGACACAGCTACCTACTTATGTTTAATTTCAGAATCATACTTTAATATTAATAACTATAGGTATTCATATGCGTAGGTGGGTCAACAGCCTCAATATTTAGTTAATGTTGTTAATATAGCAAAAGAATATGCTATATGGACAACATTTATGCCTATTCGAACTGTTTGTAAAGTGATCACGGCAGTAAGAATACATGTGTCATTACAGCAACTCCCGTGGGTGTCGTAAGAGTTGAATCAGGTATTGAAGTGTCATTGACCATTGATTTCATTGAAAATTTTGCTTATCATAGTGGACACACTATCTGCGATTGAAAATCCGCTTGCCCTGGGCATCATATCAGCCGATAGACGGGCACTGCTAGACATAGGCCTCCCTAATAATTGTCATAATGTTTGGTCCTGTGCCACCCACATCCGGCATACCTATGTATAATGCACTAACCACGTAATGCATAGGTATTAGAAGGCTATGTCCAGCAGTGGTCTAACATAGGCTGATGATTAGGCCATGCAATCCCGGGATTCATTTGTATGCAATCACGGGATTTGACATTATAAAATCCCGTTATTTCAATCCTTTTAATCCAATGATGGGATCCAGGGATGGCATGACCAACTGATGATGTGATGTGATTATGATGAAAAGGGTATATTTACCTAAGTACATTAAAATTAGTCTGTCTGGCTGGGCTTGTACACGGTACTGGCTAAACTATACTATAGTATTTTATGCAACTCTTGTTTAAGAGAGGTCAAAAAAGGTGAGTGGTGTGGGTAACAATTCGAGGCGAAGCCGAAAATTGTTATTAAAGACGCCACGAGCATTTTTTGACTCAGTTAAACAATGTTGCATACAATACTTTTTCTACGACCACACATTTATTTTTAGACAAAATTGTAAATTTTAGAAATATTCTTAGTCAAACACAATTTTATTAATCATCAAGGTCGGGCGGGAGACGTCAAAATTAAAAAAGTAAGCTCCTCTATGGTTTACTGTTCATCAGATTTTTTTTTTATTAGGTTAGCAGCCATGTATTTCATTAAGTCTTGTATACACGAGGTGTCTTAAAATGCAAAAAACGCACTGCGTGTAAACCTGAATGCGTTTATAGGGAATAGACAATATAGAATTATCTTGACAGCTGTAAGGTAGGGGCTTACGAGTGTGTTCACGCACGACCATGTAAATGACTAATAAAAGTAGTAAAAAAAAAAATGATTACACTATGTTACAATGATTAAACCGGCCATATAGGGAACGCTTCAAACAGTCAATTTGTATGGGAAAAGCAGTGCATTGAAGAAATTTAATACGGGACGGACAAATTGGTTTGGCCGTGTGATGACGGCAGTAAGAATACATTTGTCACCACCCCAGCTCTTCCCATGGGTATCGTAAGAGTCGACTAAGGGATTTGAAGTAATCATTGACGATTTATTTATTATTGATGATGCGCAACAGCATCACTGCGATCGCCAACCCGCTTGCCAAGCGTGGCGATTATGGGCATTCACCTCCTACTGCGTCCAAACGCTTAGGTGATAGGTGAGGCCTTTGTCCAGCTGTGGACTGTTTATAGGACGTGTGGACTGCTTGTTTCCCTTTTCTGAAGCGGTTGAACTCTCTCCGACCAACGGCGAACTCATCATCATCATCATCATATCAGCCGAAAGACATCCACTGCTGAACATAGGCTTCTCCCAAAGATTTCCACAATGACCGGTCCTGCGCCACCCGCATCCAGCGGACTCCTGCGACCTTCACCAGGTCATTAGTCCACCTTGTGGGGGGCCTACCCACGCTGCGCCTTCCGGTACGTGGCCGCCTCTCGAGAACCTTACCTTCACCGCGAACTCAATATCCACAAATTTCGAGTATTTTTCTCTGTCACTCTAATAACGCCTTCGTTGGAGTAGCGGAGACAAATCCTCGATATTTACGGATTTCAAAGTTCACGGTGGACAGATTCTTAAAGAAATGATCTACATATTTTAATAAAATTCTCGAGCAGTAGAGCAGTGGGTGACACATTTTAATTGGATAATTAATAATCGATTAGGTTTATGTTATGACTGTCTCCTGAGGCATAGGTACCTAACTGAAATTTGAATACGAGTAATTAACGTACCCGCTTATTCATAAACGTCTCAGCAGTGTTATTCACTAAGGAAACCGCCCTGCTGTCAGCGCTGTGTCAGCGCTGCGGCAGCGTCGAGCCTAAAAATGGTATTCACTAATGTACTTTAAACGACACTAGTGCTCGGCGACGAATGCGGCGTGAGCTGGAACTACACTGCGTCGAGAGTTTGACGTTTAATGTATGAACTTCGTATTCTCTAACGAAAAACAGCGATGAACTCGCCTCGATTCCTAATGTCAAATAAAACAGCTAGGATTTTAGACAAGGCTGTCTCGACGTCGAGCTCGTTGACGAACGCAGAGTCGAATGTTTGAATAAGAGAATGGCATAGCTGAACTTAGCAAGCCGCAAAGTATATTGTTTGTCTATTTCATTCTTATAGACATATAGATAAGACCGAAAGAGACAAGCAATATTTAACGACTTTAAATATAACTTCGGTTAAACTCACGTGTAAAGTCCATTTCAAATACGAAGGCCCGATTACACTTGACAAAGTTATTAGGCGACAACAATAGGATCAGTTATAACAAAAGAAACCTGGCCAGACCCTTTTGGAGCATTGCATGGGCTGTCCCGTACAAACGCGTGTATATTTTCATAATTCGAGTTTTCTTCCGAGTTATTAGTTATTACATATATTTTGAAGTAATTTTTGACTCCTCTAGTCACGAAAGAGAACTTCGATAAACCCATAATTTTGAGTGTAAAAAATCGTCTTCGTTCGTACGGGACATCGGTGGACTTTTTCGTGGAATGCACCTTTTGTGGCGTGATATTTTTTGCATACTTCGGTGTACCATACGTGCCAATTTATTGTGGACCTATAAAATGAAAAAAGTTTCGAGTGCCATCGGGCCTTCTTATTTGAAATGGACTATACCTATTTAGTCACTACGCGCGACATGTTTCGGAGAGCCTAGGTCTCCATTATCAAGCACTGAACCCGCGTTCACGCCTCGCGACTCGCGAGCGCAGCGCGTGCTCTACCATACTTAACCGATTAATTATAGGTATTGATATAAATATCATCGCCTGGGTGCTTAGCAAGTGCTTAGACAAGTTGCCAATCGCTAGCGCTTAATCGTCAATCGTAAACAAAAGGCAGCTAAATGTCTTTGTCGCACTAATGCGAAAGAGTAACGGAGAGGGAAAACTACGCTTAGTAAAGCGTTAGCGATTGGCAACTTGGCTAAGCATCCTGGTATCCACATCACAAGCCTTAAATTGAGCTTACTAGGTCTAGGTCGATTTGTGTAAAGGTGCATTCAGACCAAACGAACATTCGCTATTCTAACCCCCCACTCTACGAAATTCGATCGTTACACAAAACGTGATTGGTTGATTTCGTAGAACGGGGGATAGAACAGCGAATGCTCTTTTGGTTTTAATGCACCTTAAGATCTCCACAGGTATATTATTATTTTATATTATAGTTATTACTCGTATGTCCCATGAAGGTTTAAAATCAATCAATAACGGCTTGTTAAGTTAGAAGCTGTTGCGCCCTTTGTCTTGCATTTTTCATTATTTATAGTCCCATCATTTCTATCCATTTTAAATCCGTGAATTGAGACGGGTGATCAAACAGACTTCTGTACTAAGAATGCCCCGACATGCTCTTGGCAGTAGGTACAGTCACCGACAATAGTACTCGTATCTTGCACTATAAAGGTCGCAAATTAAATATGTGACACAAAGTTATTTTACTGATGTAAGAGCGTGTCATTTATTTTTGTTTTATTTTATTTTTTATGTGACGAAGGTAGACAACTGAGTTCTCAGCCCAGCTTCTGCGTGAGACACTATTGCCAGTGACTGCACACGGTACCTATAGGTTAGAGTGTTTCATTTTTGAAAATTGTGAAATTTTCTCTGACTTTGCTCACGCCCTAAGTTTCTCTGATATAAAAATGATATATTTAAAATTTTATTGAGATTGGATAACGTTTAGAGGTTGCACACTTTTGAAAGTGGAGCCAAAGCCCCATACATTACGAAAAAAAATACTTTGTTATAAATTCATAAAAAATAATGAACCAACACTAAAATTACTTGGGAAAGTAGATTCTATCGTCAAATATAAAAAAAGGATTTTATTCTTTAAGCACGTGTGTGAATTTACTATAACCTTAATATGGTATTATTTATAAAGTAACCTAGATCCCGGTTTTTACTTAATTTTAGGCCATAATTGGATGTTTACATATAGTACACTAATCTATTATAGTTATGAAACTAGTAAAACACTGGGAATTAGGTTTTCATAAAAGTGCCCTATAAATATTTTTTTGAATTTATACCTACTTCCAAAGAATAAGTTCTCATTTTTAATATACGACATTAAATTCGACTTTTCCATTCTTTTTTAGTGTTGATTCATTATATTTGATTAATTTATAACAAAGTAATTTTTTTCGTAATGTATGGGGCTTTGGCTTTACTTTCAAAAGTGTGCAACCTTTAAACGTTGTCCAATCTCAATAAAATTTTATATATATCATTTTTATATCAGAGAAACTTAGGGCGTGAGCAAAGTCAGGGAAAATATCACAATTTTTTTTGCCCATACAAAAGTGAAACACCCTACTATAGGTCTGCACTCTAATCCGTCGTAACAAGGTCCAAATGTGCTATATGATATTGCTGGCTGACACACTGGTTAACACATTCGAAGCGGGTGACACAGCGTGTGTGACCAACAACATTTAATTCCTATGCCAGTGACACACATACGTGATCAGAGTAACCTTTTTCTTATGCCACTAGCATAAATCAGGTTCTTCCTCCTATGCCAGTGCCATAGAAATACGAACGTTTTTGACACAAGTGCTGTGTCACTGGCATAAGAGTACAATCTGTTCAGTCACACATGCGTGTCAATGGCATAGGAGTTCTATCAGATAATAGGCTACTTGACCCATTTTTAAAGTTTGTCTTATATTATTAATCAATATCTGATTAACGGAAAAAAAATATAAATATATTTTTTCACGACCTAGAAAACCGCAAAATTATAACTTAAAATTTAAACTTTCGTCACCGCGCGAAAACAATACTAGATTTAGCCATGTTAATGCTTAGATTAAGTATCTGTGGTACCTATAACGTCACTCAAACCGAAAACAATCATTTGACATGTCACTTATGTTATGTCAATGTCACAGCTAACCTACATGCCTACATGTCCATGGCGAATTTCACTCGACATGAAGTTAGTTTAAGATCCTATTATGTCACATCATGGCCGACACCGTTTTCAGAGTACGAAATTAAAAAAAAAAAAACAAATTTTTCAATAAAAAATATGTACCCATCAAACACTGTTAATAACACCGTAATCGAAAAATATTGACCTTTTCAATAATTACTACAGAAAATAATAATTTTTTGCACTAAATTTGATACGAGTCAAGTAGCCTATTTCGATCGGCATAGTATTAGCACTTAGTGAAACAGTACTGGAGGCGAACGTGTTAAACTATAATATTCAAAGTCCCAAATAGGTACACGTTATCAGTGTAAGGAGGCCATTGTCTCCAAACAGCTCGCAAAGTCTGATAGCGAGTCATTCACCTCCTAATTTCTGAGAAATTTCTTTCCATCTTGTCTTAACTGGAAAATTATACGAAATGAGCTACGAACAAATAAAACATGGAAGCCGCACGCCATACTAAATTGCCTTTCAAAAACGGTCCTGAGTTTTAGTTGACAAGTGTCACCCCCTCTTCAATGCATCACGGTAATGACTTTCATTTCAATAGCAACCTACAATAACTTAATGCGCCATTTACAAATAGTTGTGATCGGTCCATCAAAGTTTTGATTGGCTTTCTATAAACATTTTGTCATAGATGTTGCGCCGAAATGCGCGGTGTCATGAAAAGCGTTCTGTCTTGCCCATCTTGGCACTATTGAACAATTGATTTTGGGACATTTTTGAGTTGGCGTTAGACATGGTCGCAGGAAAGGAGAGTATGGCTTTTGACTTACCTTTAGCATGTGCATTGAACTACGACACCAACACAGTCATTACCGCATGTCGTGTCCTTTTTGGTCAAACATATTGACCCTTACACATACAACTCTTAAAAATGGGTAAGTTAGCATTTCTCAAAAAGGTACAGTCGAGTTCATAAATATGTATACAATTGTGCACCTTATCCCAATACACTCATAAATACCTACACTATGTGTTCAAAAATTTGTACACATATTTATGAACTCGACTGTACATCTGGAACACGTCTCCGATATTGATAAACATTGCTAAGCTGGAAGATGCTATGATGCTGAGCAAGATGCACCACATTTACCAAAATGTTTGTATGAAACGTTTCTTTTTGTTACCAAAAATGTATGGGAATCTGGTGACGAAAAAGGAAAAGTCCATACTAACTTCTTGGGATATTTTGGGAAATGTGGTGAATGGCTCAGCATCATTGGCTTTACCATTTTCGCCTACTATTTTTTATCAATATCAAAAAAATTTGGATCACCAAATGTACAAACTTTTTTAGAATTGCAAAGGTACTGTACCTATGTCTCATTTTTTTTTGTCAAGCACACCTTTCCGATTCGCCTGACCGTTGTCATTTTGTTTTTTTTTTCTTCTAATGGATTTGAGGACGATGTTGACCACTGCCAACGTTAAATCATTTTGGTTGTCATATATTTTGTCGTTCGCGCTGGGACAATGTGTTGGAATGGAATGTATGGACTAATAGGCGACTCGGAAAGATGTGCTAGCACCACTGTTGTTACACTCGTTAGAGTACAGTCAAGGACATTAATATATATACACTTCTCCATACTGATCCCTTACAAATGTGTCTATATTATATTAATGCACTCGACTGTACCTACTATAAGTTACCGATTTCTAAGAATGAACATTTGACAGTTTAAAAATGAGCCTTAG
The DNA here is from genome assembly GCA_025490895.1 of Thaumatotibia leucotreta. Taxonomy (NCBI): domain Eukaryota; kingdom Metazoa; phylum Arthropoda; class Insecta; order Lepidoptera; family Tortricidae; genus Thaumatotibia; species Thaumatotibia leucotreta. Next base: position 19,879 of record JALPQI010007588.1, on the reverse strand, counting down.
GTATATACATATATATATATATATATTATATGACGTTAAGACTATCGGAAAAATGGTGAGTCTTACCCTCATATTATTAAGAATTGAATCTACAACTGTTAAAAGTTCATTCTTAAAAATCGGCAGCATGTATCGGCAATTGTATTGTCTGCAGGTCTTGTATTTGTTGGCTATTATTTGTCTCAATAATTAGTATTTCTATTTATTACACTTCATTATATTTTTTATCGGTTAATTCTCAGGTCATAAGTTATCGTCGGCAGAGCAGTTCTCTTGTCTCGGATATTTTGGATAACAGTACACAATATGCACCTTATTTCGTAGGTAATAAGGCTTAAGTTCTTGAACATTGGAAGTAATAACTGAAAATATATTGAAACCATGCGCACAATGTGACGACCTTGATCTCATGAAATCCTTAGTTTTGTAATATAATTATTTTACGTTGTAATGTTAAAATAAATCCTTAAAATCATATCATTATATTACTGACGAGACAACTACGTACCTACTTATCTACGAAACAAGCACAATAACTAGAGCCAATTTTTCTAACAAAATAATTATGCAATTCACATAAAATTAACCCTTATAATAATGCTTATATCAATTTATGTACATTACAACATTGCCCACTCAGTTCAACTTTGCCTGTAGTTATAATAAAATGAATTGTTATATTTCGTTATAAGTTATATCGCGATAGGCGATTTATAAACTAGACAAAAATAAAGCACAACTAAACAAAAAAGACAAATGAAACGGTCCCAGGTATACAGGGTGGGAATGAGTATACCGGCAGACTTTACCAATGCATTTTTGGTGACAAAAGAAGTAAAAAAAATATGTGACATATGTCATTTTCGAAAAAAAACTAATAAAAATTGTGATATTTTGATTTTTTATGTACATAACCAGTAATAAATTGTAGGTAAAGATTTTTTTTAAGGTTTTTGAATTTTTTTTTAGTTGAACATTTTTCTGAAACTTTTTTTCATTTTCTCTAACTTTAATCAGTGTGTATGTCGAGATGAAAACTACTAGTGTAAGAATTTTAATCGTGCAGGCATTTTTCAGTGACTTGTGATGAAAATAGTTTTTTGAATAACATGTCATTATCTCTTAAACTAAGCCGAATTCAGAAAAGTTCATATATTATGACATTATAGCCTCAAAATGTGTTCAGGAATACACCTTTCAAGTTTGTCGGTATACTTACTAGCCACCCTGTATATTATAACTATGTCATATTTTTCGGATTAGGTTAGGGTAGGTAATCCAAGGTATGTATAAATACAGAAAATAAAAGATTATTTATCAGTCATAAATCAACTTTTAATTCTTTAGCTTTATAATTGATCATCGAAAAATATTTACATCCGTTCCTTACTGAACTAATTATACGTAAAAATAAATGCATTCTCAAGTTTGATCCCGCATTGCGTTACAACACTACATTGCACGATTTGCTATTTTAAACTATCATTTGGACGAATAGTACGTAAAGTAGTTGGATTCTATTAACGAACACAATTTGTACAAATAAACAATTTAGATTTTTTTTTTATTTGTAATGACAATATTGTAAATTTATATCAATTGCATAAGTTTGTATGATAAGTCGATTAGCATGCGCGTTATATATTTTATAGGGATTTTAGGAACCTAATACGTACTAAACTACGTAACGATCATACTTAACACGCTCAATAGATTTTTTTAATTATTGTATCATTAAAAAATACCAAGATTAGGTAAATATAAAATCAATCCCAAAAAACTAGTGACAACGAAACACCTGCCACGATAAACAAAAATACATATTTCCAAAAGCACATTTCACTTTACCATATTACAAAATAATTTCACCCACAATTTGAGGAAAAGCCCCATAACAATGTAAATATTTTAGATCGATAAAAAATATAACACCTCTTATATCGTATTTAGAATGGCTTATCAGTGTTGCACTTACATTAACAATTAATTAGACAAAAATTAAATTACTTATAATAATTAAAACTAATTATAAGTAGTTCGTTCAATTCACTGCGTCTACATACATATTTATTGTCATTTTAATATCTATAATCACATTTAACATTATATCTAGTTTGTTTTTATATTATATTGCTAGAAAAAATTAAACATTCACAAATAAATCAATAATTAGTCATTATTTGGTAAATTCGAGATTGAATCACAAACACGGAAGACAATAATTAGTTATTATTGTTATTGTAGATAATAATAATTAGTTAATTACATAGATTATGTTTTCTCAACAAAATGATTGCATTAAATTAAAGTCCAATTGTATTTATCAAAACGGTTGTACTTAAACCTGAAAATGGCAGTTAATATTTGAGCTAAAAGTAGAAGTAATCCGTTTTAGTAACCAGCACTAAAATTTAAATTCGAAGTTCACAACATAATTATCTTCAAACATTGTGTTCGAAAATACCACACAAATTGTATGTAAAAAATAATTAGGTTTATTGAATTTGCTTAACTCAAATTTGGATCTAGCCTGGTGTTTTTGTACCACCAATTTAATATTGAATTATTTATGCACATTAAAATACACTGTCCAAGGTGTTGCAGTAAAAACCTCCTAAAATGGCTTGGGAAATAAACAAAAATCTACATATATTATTTAGTTATATTGATTGTAGAGAAACAAAAAAAGAATAAGATAAGTTTCTTTGTAATGCATTGATAACCAAATCCTATAACTACCAAACGATTTTTTCATAGATACAATACTTACAAAGTTAATGAATATCCAAGCCAAATTAAACGGATTTCGCTGCAAACCTTATAGTAATAACCTAAATATAAAATACCATTCATCACATATTGCTCTCCCACAATTTCAAATAATTGTCTATAACCTCCTCGAACCACCGTTTCTTCCGCACGTCCTTGAACGCAGGCGATAATGTCTTTAATTCCAACTGCAATAAGGCCTCGTTTCCCAGCAACGAGTCCAGGTTGCGCAGGAGTGACGGCTCGCCGTGTAGTTTTAGCAGACTAGGGTATGAGAAAATGTAGTAGTGCACCCGAAGTCGCTTCATGGCCCAGCTTTCTACTGTTTTGTTTCCGCTAGCCACCTGGACATTAAAATAAAGTGTTACTCTTAGAATATACATTTTATTTTTGCTCTTTTTGATGGAAAATCGTTTTTTTTTTAACTATTTCAGTTATTTAATTTCACAGCGAGTATCAAGTAAAGTTGCGTCATTCAATCATGTTTAAGCCCAATGAAACATGTAATATATTAAAAACAGTGGTAATCGGTTTAACGGCATTTTCAATATGAGAAGACATATTGACTTATATGACTTGACTAACTTGTAATATGTACCGGTTTTTTTTATCCTAATCAGAATTCAGTATACAACAGTAAATATGCCCTTAAACGAATCACCACTATTTTCACCCCGTACGTGAAATACTATGCAATGTAAATGATTATGGCGATAGAATGAAAAAAGATTATTAAAGTTATGTCGACAAAATGCATTATGCCCCAGTTTCAATCGTATGACAAATGCTCGATGATAATACGGCTGCCCTACGCAGAAATCAAGTATCTCGAAATTTGTCAAAAAAAGTTTTTTTACACCATTCGATTCACTGTTTTAAAATGCATTTTTTAGTATTAAATTTTTTTTTAATAATTAATATTTTTCTAAATACAGAACTTTAAAAAATCCAAGTATCTTTTTTTAACGGGGTATTCTACGCTAAAAACAAGTATATACCCTAATTCTACGTTGAAATCAAGTATCTTGCAAAAGATACTTGAAATTCATATAGATTACTGAGTTACTTGACTTCAGCGTAGAAATATTGATATAGATCGCGGAGTTACTTGACTTTAGCATAGAAATATTGATATAGATCGCGGAGTTACTTGAGTTTAGCGAAGAAATTTTCATTTTATTAGGATACCAAAATCTTATATTTATATTTATTTGAGTTTCGGGTAGAAATTATCCTGTGGTACCTTTTTAATTCAAGTAATGAATCTGGCTGTTTTTTCATACGTTTGTCAGTCATAGTTCGTATACATAGGTGAAGTGTTATTTAAGTGCTTATTATCTGATAACTGAAGTGTTTTCCTGGCTGTATAAGTTATTTAAAGTGAAAAGACGCAAAGAACACTGGAATGGTTTCATTCAAATGCTCGCCATAGGGCAAAACAGATAGTTTCTACATTATGTTTAGAAAATAATAACATGAGTAAAATTCGAGAATTGTGGTAGTTTCTACCACTAACTGAATGTGATGAAAAATTATAAAAATGACAACTTAAGGAATTTGTTATTAAAAAACGTGGTCGAAGTTTGCTTCAGAAATGGATATGAGACTTTATTTTATATAAAAATATTTTGAATAGGGAATAGAAAGTAGTGGACTTCTTAAAGAAAAAATACACAATGCACGAAATACCAAAAAAAAACCAATGTCTTAGGAGGCAGAGTTCAGCAAAGAAAAAAAGATTTTGGAAAAGTTAGTGCCCTTAATGCCAAGTAATTAGCAATTATTTTTAACCCAATTGCAAGAAAATTCACAATCACTAGATTTAATAGAGGAAGGTGAACTAGTTAATACAGATGTTTGAATAAGGTTGATTTATATAGGTATTTTTATCTTTATGTTCTGTAACAGGTGTAAATAATAAAATATACATACAACTATATTGCATGTTAATTTATTGAACAAAATTATAACTTTCCATTGTTTTTATGTCTTTCACGCGTGCGTCTAGATATGTTCCACAGACTGTCGGTTTTGAAGTTCTTTTTCGGTTCGGTATTTGAGGTATTTGTAGTTTCCTACAATTTAGGTAATTGATGTAATTTTTTAAGCATTTCTGTATGAGAAATACTTCGTTCCAGAAAAAAAAACTTGTGCTACATTTATGAATTTTAAAACAACTTGCATTCAAACAGAATAGGGGCTTCTTTTCTGTGAAATACTTGAAATAGGTACATACTACATTAATATTGAAATAATATATTTTACACAAGTATGACATACACTAAATTATTGGCATCTAAAATGTAGTATAAAATATGCTTGTGTTATAAACTTATAAAGAAGAAGCTTACTAAAACACGAAATTATATACCTACAGATACTTGTTTTTTTGTAGAAAAGCTTTAAAATTATCTTATCGCATTCTATGCAGAAAACTGTTTTTGCATTTTAAAATGATTGGCCTCATAATTTTGAATTTTTTTTTATAGTTTACTATTAATGATATCTTGCATAACAAAACACAGCAAATTTTTAATGATATCATTTAACTAGTAAACATGTAATCAAGAAAAGTCTAAAAAAAAACGTTTTTTCGCTCTACTGTAAAATTTGCCAAAACACAGATACTTGATTTCTGCATAGGGCAGCCGAATAGGTATGAATAGACTCGGTGCTCAATTTGTTTCACTGAATTCATAGCTTTAGGACAAGAAATTTAGATTATATCTAGGAATTAATTTATATCAGACTCGAAATCATTTTAGCACTAAATGTGTGAAATCCGAGTTTGTACATAACTAGGCGTTGAGGTTAACTTTTTAGAGCCAAGTAACTGTTACATTTAATTAACTGTTTTGTCAGCCTCCGTAGCCTAGTTGGTAGTGACCCTGCCTACGAAGCTGGAGGTTCCGGGTTCGAATCCCGGCGAGGGCATTATTTGTGTATTTATTTATCACAAAATTTGTTCCTTGGTCATGGTTGTCTATGTATTTAAGTATCTATATGTATCTATCTATTATATATATCGTCGCCTGGTACCCACATCACAAGCTTAATTGAGCTTACCGTGGGACTAGGTTGAATTGTGTAAGATGTCCCAAGATATTTATTATTTATTTATTAAATTATCGTTAAGCGATTTCAGCTAGCTAGGAATTAATTATGCAAAACGTTTATTTCAGATCTATTTAATTTTCTTGTCCTATTAGAGATAGAGATTAGATTCACCTAAATTACTGATGGAACAAAGTGTTCCAGCATGGTGACATGGTGAGTGAATATTTTGTGACATATTTCTTCAATAGAATTCAGTTAAACATATTGAGAACAACTGTGAGATGTAACAACTTTGCCAGCAGATACTTACACACTAACTTACCAAGCCGCTAAGTATTGTTTGTCACTTTCGGTCTTACCAATATGTCAGTATGAACGAAAGGGAAAACAATACTTAGTGGAGTTAGTGGCTTGCTAAGTTAAGAGAAGAGTATGAATAAGGGGGTTAAGCTATAAGCTAATTATCAAAATATCTTGTAGTAAATGAAAAAAATCACGCCTTAAATTTTTAATGTTTTCTACAATCAGACAAATTTTCACAAAAGATAGTGTGCAAAGTTGCGATATCTCACGTATAATGGCTGTTACCTTAATCTGTCCAATATGCTTGGCATGCCAAGGCGAGAAATAGCTTTCAAGCTCCTTCGCCGTGATATCTGCCACGCCTTTGAGCTTAAGTCTCTCTTTTATCATAGAGTATGCCGTTCTAGAGAACACAAACACCTGGAGTGAGAGCATAGACAAGATTCACGATTTTTATTTTATAAAAAAAATGGATCGTGTACTCCGCTGGCGGGCAAAGTTGGACTCAAACTTCTTTTCTTGTTTTTGTTTTCGTAAGTTAAGCTATTTAATTTACAGTTCAAGTAGATTTGTACTCAAAAAAATCGTTAAAAATGACGGGCATTTTCGATAGGTATTAACCAGTTTTTCGGTTTGTTTCAAACAGGCATTTTTGCTTCTTTCTGGGGCCTATTGCATAAGGCCAGCCGTAAGTTCTTACGTAAGTTACAGGAACAGGTGCTACACTAAAGAATGAGGTAGTGATATTCACCTCTCATTCCTGAGTATAGTCCCTATAACTTACGTAAGAACTCACAGGTGTACGGCCACTCTAACTACTATTACAACTAATATTACAACCGAAAGTCTCTTTCTAATAAAAGAGATAGAAAAGAGACTTCCGCTAGTTAAATTAGTTGTTATTTGTGATATGGCAATAGGCGCCTGGTGTAGCATTGAATCAAGCTACTCCAAACTTGTTCTTATTTCTAAATCTTCTAAAATGTTAAATTTCGAATATCTATCTCTGTCACTCTAACAAAGGTGTTATCGACAAGACAGATGCTCGAAAGTTACGATTTTCGAAGTTTATAGGTCTGCAAGGAATAAGTGTCTCTCACTTACGCCTCCTAATACGGAATATAAGGGTGAAGACACATTTATCAGCATGCGTACGCATTTTATCCATAGAAAATGTCAGTTTAGTATGGGACCGCATCCAGCTTTCCGCACGCGTACGCATGCTTACGCGTTTCATACTAAACGGCCAATTTTATTAGACAAAATGCGTACGCATGTTGATAAATGTGTCTTCACCCTAAGGTTGTATAGCCAAGAGTCAACATATTGCAGGAGGCAACAGTAAGCAAACAGCAATTAATTGTAGTATGATATAAGAAATTATGATGATTATTGTTCAATGTGAAAGAAGCGTAAAATGCGATGTATAGCGAGAAGAGTTCATGACCGAACATGATCAGATAACGATGAACATAGAAAAGAAGTTTTGATGACGCATGTATGGAAAGCATCCTCATGAGAAATGATGATGATCCAATATTTCGGAAAACCATTGAAAGAAAATTCTATCATAACCATTGGATATACACATCCTTAAATGTTTGTTTTCAAAAGTTTCTGAGGTTTATTTCCCAAAGGATACAACTAATATTATTCAGCTTAAGTTAAGCCGAGATAGATAGAAATGGATTAAACCGCCATCTTACATCAATAGTCGGAACTAACTTGCAGCGCCAACTGAAGTAATTCCGCTACTCAACGCAAGATGTCGCTGCCATTTGTTACCAATCAGACACAGATGGCGCTACTAGTAATATAGCTTTGATAGAATTCTCTCAATGGTACAGCGTCCGTCCAAACCTTGACCGCTCCAATGTGTTCTGCGAAGAATGGAGAGAAGAAATTGTTGATCTCCGCCGGCGGGATATTGGTTACACCTTTGGACTTGACGCGGTCTTTTATACGGGAGTACACGCTCCGAGAAAACACGAATACCTGGGCAAAGTGACAAGGGTGAGAAGTTGAAAGGATTAGGGTAGGTACAGTCATCTTCAGATATATCGTAGCGTCCGGAATGTTTAGAATAGCTAAACATTGCCATAATAATAGAGGCGTGTTCAGATATTTTTGAGCGCTCCGGACACATCACACATCACATCATCAGCCTGTGATAGTCCACTGCTGGACGTAGGCCTCTCCTATAAACTATGCGTATAGACGCATTAGAAGGGAAATGCCCATAATCGCCACGCTGGGCAAGCGGATTGGCGATCGCAGTAATGTGTCCACTATGACGACGCTGCTGCCCATCATCAATATTTTATCAAATAACGGTCAGTGACACTTCAATCCCTTAGTCAACTCTTACGACACCCGCAGGAGGAGTTGGGGTGGTGACAAATGTATTCTTACTGCCGTCACCACACGGCCAACCGCTCGGACGCTAGAATATATCTGATGGATGACAAGTTAAGTGAATTTTCTATCACGAAATTTCCATACACATTTCTGAGATAGTAAATTCTTTCAACTTCTCATTAACACAAATAAACGAAATGTGTACAAGAGAATGTGGTCTTCCACTTTTCGACTTTATTACCAGTGAATAGAGTAAAGGGTAGACGACATTTTTTGTTGATAATTCCCATTTTTATTATAAAGTCCATTCATCCTTAGTTGGCTTATCTAGTAAACAATTTTCTAACCTAAAAGTTAAAAAGTTTTCTTTTGTAAACTGCCATATTTGCTATACCAAAATACTTGAGTCCGTATTTGTGCAGTCCGTCCGTAGTGGTTAATAAATTGCTTAATTTTTAATCAAGGAAACAGCAGTTTACAACAGCAAACGTGTACTTTAAGGTTAGAAAGTTGTTTACTAGATAAGACAACTAAGGATGAATGAACCGTAGATGTAGATAACTATCGAAAGCACAGATTTGATACAATGTAGCGAAATAGAATTGGTTATTTGCTTTTAATTTTTATGCTTTATCTGCTATGTTTATCTATGTACCATAATAATATCTGTGGAAACCTTTAATTGTCTTGTTTGATAAGTGATAACTAATTTGTAAAACTTAGTCTTAGTAATTTTAGCTGGCTTTCCGAATAAAATAAAATAAAAAATAGTGTGTTTACATTACATATCACATACGCGATTACGATCACATAATTTATTAATATTTGATAATTGAATCTTCATTGATTATTTTTCATGTACCTATAGCTGAACCGATCGTTCCGCAAAATAAGTAATATAAGTACACTTAACATACTGTTAAAATCAGTGTTAAATCTGAGTCAAGTTCAACAAACCCGTTATCGCTATGTTTTGAAAACTACCCGCGTTTTATCGAATCAATGGCATCACGTTTCTTCACACGCCTGTGTAGCCGTATCATGAGTTCGCAAGTAAGTTACGTCACGTTTTACTCGATACTTAAATCATTCTATCGCGCTCACACTTATTTACTGGAGTGAGCGTGATGGCCTGCTTTACGTATCGAGTAAAACCTAACGTTACCGATACTTGCAAAGTCATGCGGTTACTACTGCCTCCGTCCCGATGGCCGCAGACAAATTAAAAAGAAAACTTTTGACTTTGACCATGACAGTATAATAAATTCTACTAGTAAAATCTAGTATGGACACACCCTGCCTCCAGCGAAATCATACCCGTTAGAAAACACAGGAAAAACCCGTAGGAAAAATCTTTAACTAGCTTTATCCTTCTTATTTTGATGGAGGTAGATCTATCAAATTTCCTCCATTGTCAGTCATCCGCTGACCACGAACCCTGTAAAGTGTTCGAAACGTTGGAATGAAGTTAAAGTTAGTTAATATACGCGAGTTTATCCGTTTTCATAGTTTTATTTCATGTGTAATCCTCGCGGTAACCGAAGAAAATATTCAAAATCAACTTAAAAATGTCTGAAAATTACATACCTAACTCACGTAATATTTTTAACTTCTGACGTCAAAAATGAATGGCTAAAGTCTACAGATGTCATATATACCATAGATCAAGCAAAGGTATCTACTTAGCGTGTCAAATGATCTCAGTGAAATCTACTGAGTTGTCCGTCTTTAATTGCATCTGCAGCTTTCGGGCGTCAAATTTTGTAAGTTGAAGTGAACAAAAACATTAATAATGCCTCCTTAAGTAATATTAATTGCAACAACACAAAAAAATATGAATACTCAAGGGCCTGAGACATATTTAAAATCATAGGCAAGTAACAACTTCAGTACAAAATCTGACATGCTCTACCGCCATACAAATGAATGAACTTGTTTCTTCTATCCAAATCTAATTCTGTGCTAAAGTCTCTGCCATACTTCTCCCGTCCCTGTTTTCTATTCTATCGGTATCTGACCTGATAAAGCGAGTTCCCCGTTATATAGCTGGAGATGTAATGGGAGCCGTATTTCCTGATGAAGTCGGCGATGGAGACGGTGTCCCCGATGGTGGAGTCCTGGATGGCATCGAAGACAACATCCTCGACGGGTATGTTGGTTGGCAGTTCGCTCAGTTTGGCGGTTTCACGGTATCTGGATATATACATTAATGTATCGTCGGTTGACAACCAAAACTCACCAAGTAACAAATGTAACTGTTATAATGGCGGGACCTCATCCTGACTTCGATCGATTTATATTGCATTATTTAGTACTGAATTTGTACTATTTGGTACCTGTTGTAAAAAAAATTGTACCTCTTCTATTTCAAAGTTATAGGTATTCAATCAGTCTGGTCCCGCCATTATAAATAACGTTATAATGGCGGAACCAGGTCCTGAATTCTGTCCATATTCTGATGATTTATATTGCATTATTTAGTACCAAATTTGTACTATTTGGTACCTCTTGTAAAAAAATTAGTACCTCTTCCATTTCAAAATTATTAATAAAAAGTATGGTTCAAATAGTCTGGCGGAACCAGACTATTTCAAATATAATTTTGAAATGAAAGAGGCTGATTGAATATAACTTTAGTACAGTACTTTAGTACAAATTCAGTACTAAATAATGCAATATGAATCGATCGAATTCAGGATCTGGTCCCGCCATTATAACGGTTACGTAACAAATACCTACTTGAAATAGAGATCGTATCTAAGTTTTGATTCAATACTGAGATAAGAGGTTGCGAAGAGTAGTGACAGTTTTTATAGTGAGTTTTGGTTGTCAGCCGACGGTATTAGAGCACTAACCCCCTTACCCCCTTATTCATAAACGTGTAACTACGCTAATCACTAAGTATTGTATGTCCCTTTCGATCTTATGAATTTGTCTCTAATACCGAAAGGGACAAACAATAATTAGCGGCCTGTTAAGGTAGGAGACGTTTATGAAATACCCCCTGGTAAGTACATCCTATCTCAGTCCACTGCTGGACGTAGGCCACTCCTATTAACTATGCGTATAGATGCATTAGGAGGTAAATGCCCATAATGGCCACGCTGAGCAAGCGAGTTGGCGATCGCATTAATGTGTCCATTATAATGACATTCATGATGCTGCTGCCCATAAAAGTTCAATAAATTAATGATCAGTGACACTCACTTACTCGACTCTTACAGCCACGAGAAGAGTTGGGGTGGTGACAAATATTGATGTGTCACCACACGTGATAGGTGTAACTAAATTAAAAAGGACTATGCATCAAAATAGACCAATATCCAACAGAGCTGGGAGTACCTACCTATTATCATTAAAAAGGTCTGCTGCGTACTTACTGTAGAATTCACTAAAGAAATATTTTAAATAGTTTTGGAGTTATAATAAAATAAGTCTAAAATGAGACCTTTGCCCCCCCTTCCCCTCCTGCCAGCCCCGGTCCCACACCCGTGGACTTTTAGTATATTCAGCTGGACACTTTACGTAATAATCTTAACTTTCAAAACTACACGAATTATTTGGTCCGATCAACAATTCTCTTGCCAATTTTCTCATACTAATACAACGTTGCCCATGGTCCTTTCTAATGAACATATAGATGGGAGTTACCTGGAAACCCTGACGAGCACATAGCAGTGGTCCCCCGTGATGAATGAGGAGTTGATGCCGAGGTTCCGAGCCATGATGTCGGTGGGCCAGCCAGCGGTGAACGCTCGCCACGGTCGCTCTAACCTGAAACCAGTATCATGAGGATTAAGCCATGGTCTCCTATTCGACAATGTCAGCATCATCAGCCTATTTCTACTGCTGGACGTAGGCCTCTCCTATTAACTATGCGTACAGACGCATTAGCAGGTAAATGCACATCGCCACACTGGGCAAGCGGATTGCAGTAATGTGCCCACTATGATGACGCTGCTGCCCATCATCAATCTTGTATCAAAGAATAGTCAGTGACACTTCAATCCCTTAATCGACTCTTACGACACCTACGGGAAGAGTTGGGGTGGTGACAAATGTATTCTTACTGGCGTCACCACGCGGCACCGTGCAGCAAATATTAGAAAAGGGTAAATTAATACTCCTAGCCTTCTCATATTACTGCGTAAAAAACTTAACAAACTCGACATCCATACGCGTTAATGAATAATGACGTTTTATGCTAAGAATATGTGATGAATATGCAATTTTATATGAACGTTTAGCAAGTTCCTTTCAACAAGGCCTGTAAAATGAATAGGCAACGTAGTAGGTAACCGTATTGTCAAAAATTAGCACTCTGTGCGCTTTGTAATAAGGGTTACAAATTAATACAATTATGTTTACTGTTTACACAGTAAAACCATTTGTAAATCTTGCAATAATAAAGGAGTTGCTGTCAGTACAATATTCAACAAAACAGCTGTTTACGAATTTACGTCCTAGCCTTTAATAACAAGTGAGTGGTTTCCTAACTATAATATTTAAATAGAAGTAATAAATAATAATCCAATAATGATCCAATCCACATGAATCTTTCATTCTAATTAAAACCGTAAGTCAAAGGATAAACTCAGTCTTTGAAATGACAAATTCAGTTGGATTGGAACGTTTTTGCGTAACTTTGAAACAGATATCTTAGCAAATAATCCGCTTGTTGTAAGGCATACCTTACCTCAATAAGTTACCTCATAAATGCAGCGCGGTAATTTAATTAAAATGTGGTGCGGTGGCGATAGATACATCACCCGATCCACATGCCAGGATCGAAACCGGTGGGTTGATATCTCTAAAGTTTTTTTAGCAACCTTTCTCTTGAAAAAGGTAATAAGTACGATGCGGTACGTACGATATTTCATTTAATTTCAAATCAAATAAATAGTTATTATAGTTTTTCCGGGCAAATATGGACAATTCAGTTTGTAAAGTCGATTGTTTTGTTCTGCATTGTATAATATCAAGCTAATTTTGAATGCTACGAGTTTATCGAGACCGTAAGCTCATTAATCTCATTATAAGGATACAAGGCTAGCAGTGTCTGTCTGTAGATTCTTTTACCGCCAATCCAATTTACATCTCAAAAAAAATCTATAAAATAGTCCATTGTTTTGTTTGAATGTTACCACGAGTTTATCGAAACCGTAAACTCACTATAAGGATACAAGGCTAGCAGTGTTTGTCTAAAGATTCGCCAATGCAACCAGGCCTCCGCCCAGCTCCAGACCAGCCGCCAATCCAACGGATCCTAGGGGGGCAATGGGGGCATTTGAACCCCTGACACTGGACCTAGGTATGCCTAGGTGCTGTTTTTTAACAATTGAAAAAAAATCAGGTATAAAATACTATCATATCATAAGGCAATGTCCCCTGAACACCTGGATCGGCGCCTGAATCCAACTTACCTCTCAAAACTAAAGTCCCTAAAGTACGCCTGCAGCAACTGCTTCAAGTTATCGCAGAACTCCATATGGAAGTCTCCGTCGAACAGCGTCTTGGCCTGCCGAGGCTTCGGCGCAACTGACAGCCGTTCCACGTCTCTGAACACGCTGACGGTGGGCTCTCGGAAGACCCAGCCTTCGGTGTCGTTGCGGGGAACCACGCGCATGCAAATGCTGAGGTAGCCATATCTGGAATGAGGTTGAGATTTATGAGGTGAGAGTATGGATGAGGTTTACAGAGTTTATGTCTGTACAAATATATTGGTTGTTGCAAAACGATACAAGTACTAAAATACATCAGATACTTATATGTATGTATAAGTATATGAAAATAAACAGGCACAAAAAAAATAAAGTTAAAAGGTTTTATTGTAACTAAAGGCTAAAAAATTATTAAATATATGCATTGATTAGACTAGAATAAAATCGTTGGGCACGTGTACTTAGCGTTATATTTAACACGTACCTACATAGTTATACCACACGTTGAGACCTAGAGAGCTAGATTAAATGTTATGGGGATGTACGTAGGGCGAATAATCCAAACATCCACTTAACTCTTTTGTACAATTATAATATCAATAATTTACAACACAGAAGGAGTATCCAAAGTTCGGAAGGTAGTTACACAGAAGAGATAGTACGGAAGATAAATAGAAAAGCGAATAAATATAGGCGTAAGCGATAGCGATCGTAATACGATTAGCGGTCATAAGCGACATGCACTCCGCGTCAGTTTCATATGCAGACTGATGCGGGGCGCGGCGACCGCCGGCCGGCAAGGAGCATGCACAAACCGGGCGCTCCCGTTATCTCGGTGCGCGTAAGCTTAGCACTCGACTTGTTGGCACGTCAAAGATTCTTGACGGACGATATATAAATGCGGTGTATATTATACGTATGTAATCGAAAATTAATATTGTATATGTTTGTGTAGTTGTGTAAATAGATGTAAATAGTTAAATATAATATGTATGTATATCTATATATAATAATATATATTACGTTACACTGTTATATAAAGTGTAAATATGTAATTATAAGTAAGTGTTTACTTGGACGTGGGAAGGTAGCCCACATCACTCCCCCCCAGAGACCTGGTTAGGGGCGATAATAATCTGGGAAACGTACTTGCCTTCCCGAACGAGTAGTTCTAAGTACGTTTGCCGGACTGGCATCAGGGTGGCTATGTGGTCTTCCTGACACTACAGTTTCAGGGGCGGCAGGCGTAGTCGATTCCTGAGCTGAAAAGTCATCCGACAGAAAATGTGCCGGTTTTAATCGGTCGATGGTCACAGTGACCGTTTTACCTTTTATGAGGAGTTTGAAAACTTTGTCGGTTCTCTCCAGAACTTTGTGTGGACCTGAGTATACAGGAGTCAGAGGAGCGCGTGAGGCGTCTTCACGCAGGAAGACATACTCAGCTGTCGCTAGCTCTTTGAAAACAAAGATACTGTTTTTGCTGTGGCGAGAAGCGGGCGTAGGTTTAAGTTTTGAGGCGAATGAGCGTAGTCGCGCGGTAAAATCGGTGATGTCCGTGGTACCGGGTACGCTGGGATCAAAAAATTCGCCTGGGAGTCGCAGGGGTTCGCCATAAAGCATTTCAGCAGCAGATGCTTGTAGGTCATCTTTGAAGGCGCTGCGTATGCCAAGGAGTACTTGGGGCAATACTTCTGACCAGCTAGAATCGCCATGGCATGTAATGGCGGCTTTAAGCTGCCTATGGAATCGTTCCACGATTCCGTTGCATGCTGGATGGTACGCTGTTGTACGCTTGTGCTGAAACCCGATGGCCTTGGATAGATATTGAAACAGCGCGGATTCAAATTGGCGACCGCGATCAGTAACAATATCTACTGGACATCCAAATCGGGATATCCAGCCAGCCAACAAAGCTTTGGCCACAGTCTCAGCCGTTATGTCCGGTATTGGTATGACCTCTGGCCATCGTGTAAAACGATCAATAGCCGTCAAGCAGTAGCGGAAACCTTGCGATATAGGTAATGGTCCGATTAAATCGATGTGCACCTGTTGGAAGCGACCACGAGGAAGTTCGAATGTACCTAAAGGAGCGGACACATGTCGACTTACTTTCGAACGTTGACATGGCACGCAAGCTCGTGCCCAATCCCTGCAGTCCTTCCGTACGCTTGGCCACACGAATCGCTGAGCTACCATTTTAGCAGTTGTATTAGCGCCAGGGTGGCTCAAGCAATGGAGGCTGTCAAAAACGGCTTTACGGTACTGCTTGGTAACAAATGGGCGGGGAGTCGGGGTGCTGACGTCGCAGTACAAGGGCTCACGACTGCCCGGGAACGCCATTCTTACCAAGCGTAGAGACGACGAAGTCAAGTACTCGGCGAGCTCGGGGTCGGACACTTGAGATCTTGCCAGGTCGGCGAGATCGAGTGGTGTCCCCAGTTCTTCAACCCGAGATAAGGTGTCGGCTACAACATTATCTTTGCCGGATATGTGCCTTATATCGGTAGTGAACTGGGATATGTAGTCCAAGTGTCTATACTGCCTAGGCGAACAGTTATGTTTCCTCTCGTGGAAAGCAAAACTGATCGGTTTGTGGTCAGTATAGACTGTAAAGTGTCTCGCCTCCAGCATGTGCCGGAAGTACTTAATACCTTCATAGATCGCGAGTAGTTCTCGGTCGTAAGGGGAGTATTTGGTCTGCGACGGACTCAGCTTCCGAGAAAAGAAGGCCAATGGCTGCCATACCTGGTCCTGAACCTGTTGCTGTAGGACTGCACCCAGTGCTACGTCTGATGCATCTGTGACCAACGCTAGCTTAGCTCGACAATCGGGGTGAGCCAGTAACGCTGCGTTGGATAGACTTTCCTTGGTCTCATTGAAAGCCTTCAGAGCATCGCCGCTCAGGTTGATGGGCGTGGACCCTTTAACTGATCCACCCAGGAGTGCGTTGAGGGGTGCTTGGGTTTTAGCGGCATGCGGCAGGAATCGCCTGTAAAAGTTGGCCATACCCAAAAATCTCCTCAGCTGTTTGACATCCTTGGGTGGTGGGAAATCACGTATGGCTTGCACTTTCGTGTCTAAGGGTTTGGTCCCGCTCTCCGAGATCAGGTAACCTAAAAAAGTTACCTGGGGAGCTCCAAAGGTGCACTTAGACACGTTGATCACCATGCCGTAGTCTCGGAGTCTGGTGAAAACTTCACGTAGATGCTGTATGTGCTGTTCTTCGTCTCTGGAAAATACTAAAAAATCATCCAGGTAGCAATACACGAAGTCCAATCCGCGCGTCAGCTCGTCGACGAATCTCTGAAATGTTTGACCTGCATTTCTGAGACCAAATGTCATATACGGGAATTCGAACATACCGAAGGGCGTTGTAATGGCCGTCTTCGGTATGTCCTCCGCATGTACAGGTATCTGGTTGTAAGCCTTTACGAGATCAATAGTACTAAAGACCTTACAACCAGATATGCTGTGAGTAAAATCGTGTATATGCCTGATAGGGTATTTGTCAGGTATGGTACGAGCGTTGAGCTGTCGGTAGTCGCCGCAGGGACGCCAGCCATTATCTTTTTTAGGCGCTAGATGTAGCGGTGATGACCACGGGCTCTCAGATGGTCTTGCTGTACCGTTAGCCAACATACCTTCAAACTCTCGTCTGGCTACCATGAGCTTATCCGGAGCGAGACGTCTTGGGGCACAGGATACTGGGGGACCTGGAGTAGTGCGAATGTGGTGTTGTGTGTTGTGCGAGATTGTGCGTTGTGTGCCAGCAGGTCGCGTGATTTCAGGATATTCCTGAGACAATAAGCGGTGATAGCACGAATCGCCATCGTTTAAAACCTTTACAGAAAAAATATCATCGCAAACAGCAAAAATGGCAGAAGAAGCTAAGCTAGTGGTGAGATCTATAAGGCGGCCTAATCTTTGATTACCACAATCCACAAGAATTTTATAATGCGCTAAAAAATCAGCACCTATAATAGGCTTAGTAACTTGAGCTACCACAAAACGCCATGGAAATTCGCGTCGAAGTCCGAGGTCCAGGTTGAGATGCATGTAGCCGAAGGTGTCGATAGTCGTCCCGTTGGCTGCAGAAAGCTTGTAATCCGTCGGTGCTCGACGTTCTTGCAGCATTGACTTGGGCAAGACACAGAGGTCGCTACCGGTGTCGACCAGAAACTGCATCTTCGTCCGTCTGTCAGTAACAAAGAGGCGACACGATTTGACAGGGCTATCAGTTGTCGCCATCACCGACTGCCCATGGCATTTCCCGACTTCTTGTAGTCGCAAGGCGGTATGCACTTGTTGGCGTTTTCGCCATGTCTAGAGTGGTACCAGCAGATGGGAAATTTCCTGTAGCTTGACTGGGACCTGGTGCTGGAACGGCTCTGCCTTCGGATGCGGCTGGGATTCCTCGAGCGGGACCTTCCTTCATCGCGGCCCATCTTCAGAGCCCGAACTTCCTTCCTCAGTGCGGCTATCTCCCTCGCCAAGGCATCATTGCTGGAGCCTTGTGGATCAAAACCTGCGGAAGCGACGTGTGATGAACAACCGCAGCGTGGCCCGATATCGTGAATCCTATCGGCCAGGTCTGCAAGAATATCCAGCGAAGCTGATGGGTGTCCTGCGAGAACAGTCTGGATGCTTGTTGGTAACCTGTTCGTCCACATCATGCGCAATACGTCGTCCGAAATACGCTTCGCTGCTAGAGCCTGCAGGTGACGCAGGAACTGAGATGGTTTGCGTTCTCCAAGCTCTTCGTGATGCAGAAGCTGCTGGATCTGTCGTTCGTTGGTGGCACTCAACCTGCTGATAAGCTCTGATTTAAGCTTCGCATATTTGCCAGTTGCCGGAGGGTTGGTAATGATGTCCCTGACTTCCTTAGCAAATTGTCGATCCAATTGACTAACCACGTAGTGGAATTTGGTCATGTCACTAGTGATGCCAGCGACGTCAAACTGACTCTCGACCTGTGAAAACCATATGTCAGGTTCCTCTGCCCAAAATGGTGGAAGTCGCACTCCAACTCTAAAAACTTCGGATGACGGACCCGGTGGCGAAGTCGTGACGGATGGTGTAACGGACACGGGTACTCCGAACGGTACTTGCGCAGGCGCCGGGGCATTTTGCTCATCCTCGCCGCCACCCATTTCTCTTTTCACTTCTACGTACGGTTTTATTGTAGCTTCCTCTCGGTAATGTGTTCCTCCGGGGTCACCAGTATGGGTATGTACGTAGGGCGAATAATCCAAACATCCACTTAACTCTTTTGTACAATTATAATATCAATAATTTACAACACAGAAGGAGTATCCAAAGTTCGGAAGATAGTTACACAGAAGAGATAGTACGGAAGATAAATAGAAAAGCGAATAAATATAGGCGTAAGCGATAGCGATCGTAATACGATTAGCGGTCATAAGCGACATGCACTCCGCGTCAGTTTCATATGCAGACTGATGCGGGGCGCGGCGACCGCCGGCCGGCAAGGAGCATGCACAAACCGGGCGCTCCCGTTATCTCGGTGCGCGTAAGCTTAGCACTCGACTTGTTGGCACGTCAAAGATTCTTGACGGACGATATATAAATGCGGTGTATATTATACGTATGTAATCGAAAATTAATATTGTATATGTTTGTGTAGTTGTGTAAATAGATGTAAATAGTTAAATATAATATGTATGTATATCTATATATAATAATATATATTACGTTACACTGTTATATAAAGTGTAAATATGTAATTATAAGTAAGTGTTTACTTGGACGTGGGAAGGTAGCCCACAATGTAACGCCGCGGCCACGACATCGGTCTAAGGCGACCGGCTTAGCGGAAAACGTCTGGTGCTCCCTCTCGTACCCATATCGGCATCCCGCTCCAACTCATGGATTCGCTCGCCACTGGTCGCCTTAGACCAATGTCGTGGCCGGGCCGTAAGGCCTGAGTGCCA
>JALPQI010007587.1:0-55797 GCA_025490895.1 Thaumatotibia leucotreta | reverse complement strand
GGTCTCACACTAAGTTCAATTAAGGCTTCATAGCTTTGAATATAATAATATTTTTTTTAATAAGTTGATGGCTCATAATCAGTGGTCGGATATCCCGGTGCAACAAGGGGTGAATGACCTCAAACATTATACTAATATGGATATACCACGGGATTCCACAAAATTACATCCAGTAAAATTTAGTAATATTTTGTAACGCAAAATAAGTGCATGTACATACAAGCGTTTATTATTATGCGATTTCGACAATTATTTTAAAAGATAGGTTATAAATTTTGTTTAATATTGACCTTAGTACCAAATAGCCTTTTGGTATGAATATTCTTAAATAAAAGCGTTTAGCTTTAAAAATAGAAGCTTTTTACTAAGGCACAATAGGTTCCACTTCTAGAAATTGCGAACGTAAAAAAACAGAAATATCATACAGTGTGTGTCTTTCATAGCGACATTGCTTTTAAGTAACGATAGATTAAAGTGTTGTTAACCATTTTATTAAAAGAATATAACGATTACCTTTATTATTTAAGAGTAGTTAATTTAAAAAAAATCTCGAGCAGAAATGTATGCAAATATTTATTTGGCATGAGTGAGTTTCGTTTCCATTTTAATTCGATCAAATCATTAAAGTAACTGTAAACTGTTGCCGACGTTAACGTATTTACTGAATTATCCATTACTAGAAAACACTACAATTTATAAACTTACGTTTAATTATATCCTGACGTTCGAAACGTCAGGATATAATTAAACGTAAGTTCACGCGATTAAGAGCCGTTTGTCTTTAAAATATGGGAGATTATGACTACACTAGCACAACAAATTTTCATCTACAATTATTTCTGTGTCTTACTGTCTTAGCCACCATATTTTGAATCGTATTATTCACTGAACTAGACTGATATCAAAAATCACTGCACATACATTATCACTTCTTAGAAATCACATTAGGGAACATACCCATACTACGTGACCTGTTTAGGGGTGGGAGGGGGTCCGTCAAAGTACCACTCTTGGTCACCAGGGGGAGGGGGGGGTGTCTGGTATCTTGTCACGTGACTTTTGGAAAACTCGAGCTGATGAAGCTTTATTAACAAAATTAAATTTACAGCCAGAGGCACTCTCCTTTTTAACCGCCCTTGATGAATTAATAAATGTACTAAAATACATATATTTCATATTAAAACCAAAAGTACAATTCTACAATTTAAATTTACTATTTAACCTTACGCCTGCACCCTCGTAGTACGCGTTTTCAAAGACCAAAAAATACTACGTGAAAACTAGGACGGGGGGGGGGGGGTCTTGGCATATACTACGCTTGGTCACCAGGGGGAGGGGGGGGGTCAAAAAACGCTTAAAAAAGGGTCACGTAGTATGGGTATGTTCCCTTACCTAGTTCAAACATTTTTATTAAATTTATTAGGAAAGTCTGTTGATCAACAAACTTGATGTTATCTTGACACTTCAACCCAATCATTGTGAAGTTTTCAATCGGTACATAAACAAAACGATTATCTGATTCCGCCTTCTTAGTTAACACAAAATTACCTAGCGCTTAATCGTCTCTGTCGCACTTATACGAAAGAATGACAAAGACGGAAAACTACAATACGCTACTGAGCGACAGCGACTGGCAACTTGGCTAGGCACCCTGGGCTGTTAAGTCCTTTTCTTATGAACAAGGGTCATGATTTTTGACGGACTTGTCAATGAAAAGTGACACCGACATGTAGGATGTAAATAGGTACCTAATTGTAATTGTCAGTATGTCACTAAGAGCGAGATTTCAATAAAATCATATGTCAATTGTTAGGTTTAATTTATTAGTTTACTGATACTTTGCGTGCCGAATTAATTTGTATGAAAAAATTTTTTTTAATACTTTAACTAAATATGCTAATTTCAGCTCATTAAGACTTGTACTTTCACCCCTTAAAAGCAATGTCGTTATGAAAGAAAAAACTTGTCCAAACAAAGACAAAAGCCCAAACTTGTCCGAATTAAAAAAAAGTGTTTTGAACAACGTTTTGTGAAAACGCCCAAAGATTTCGTTTATGTTCGCAATTTGAGTTGCCTTTTTAAGTATACCTATCAGATCTATATTTTTTTTTTCAAACTAAACCCGGGAATTTAGGTCATATCCATATTAACTTTTCTACTTGGTATCCCCTGGTGTTGCACCGGGATATCCGACCACTGCTCATAATTAAAGGTAATTAATTACAAATTCCAGAATATAGTAAAGGATATGTATAAAGTGGAGCTGTTCTCAAAAATATTCTTATTTTATGTTGAAGCAAATTGAAACAAATCTATTTTCCATATTAAACAGAAGAATATTTTCGAAACACACCTTTAATCATAATGCTACCCATACATTCTTCTTTGGGTCCTGTAACACAGGGACTCCTAGCTCAGGATCCATATACATTGTAATATTAATGTTGCTCTTTGCATAAATATATATCATTTCATTTCACATATACATCTATAACTTTTAAATCTTTTAACTTACCTGTTTATGCATTTCTACATTAAGGCCATAGGACATCTCATAATACTGAAAGAGAAATAATTATTGTTAGTAAAACAATTCCAATATACTTATGAATATAATTACAGTAATACCTCACTTTACGCGAGTGATGTGTTCCAGAGAAAATCGCGTATAGCGAATTTCGCGTATATCGGGATCTTGTAATTCAGTACCAAACTCAAGCATATTCGTTAATTTTGGTTATCTGCTAGTACACTTGTTTTACTTAAAACAGTAAATAACATAATAACACTTATTGTTAGAAGGTAGAAGAAGGCGATTTGAGGTGGCGCGATGTGCCAAGCGCAAGAAAATAACCAACTAGATATCAATGTAGTTTTAGAATAATAACTGACGTGGGACTCAAACATATTTAAATATTTCTCAAATGGATCTCATCATGGAGTACTCCATGATGAGGACCCTCTAAATGGATCGAAACATGTCAAGCAATTATCGACTTAAATTATGTGAGTAACCCGTTTGATACATACCATAACATAATGTCTCTGCATTTCTGTCTTCTCACTAGCTAGCTTTTCACATTCTAATTTTAAACTGAAAATGAAAAAATAACAATTTATCAATAAAGATCAATGTATTGTTTTATTTTCCAGCTTTAAAAGGAAATTTATATTCTATAGAGATTGAATTGTTAATACATAATTATGTTAAGCATTAAATGCAACTACTTTATCAGATATAGGTATTCAGTCACCCTTATCTGTGAAGCTTGGAGAGAATTGGAAACATCACAAAAAATACATTAACTGCAAGTAATAAGATCAGGTACAGATGTAGTGAGAACTGACTTGCCTTCGGAAACGTTCATCAAAATCATGCTGTTTCAGTCTATCTCACTGAGACTGACAGTAATAGCTGTCATGCTACTTCAGTCAGACTCAGTGACACTGCCTGAAACAGCATGTGTTTACGAACGTTTCCGAAGGCAAGTAATTTCTCACTACACCTGTAAAGTACTTTCATCAAGCTTATTACTGTGGTAACATAATTCCATATTATGATGTAAAAGTGTTTCAAAATATCCCTTGAATTGTAGAAAACCTAGTTTGGTAACTGTTTTCTATGAGAAGTAATTGTTCCTGACTAAGGTTGAGAAAGGATATTTTTTTCTTTGTAGAAAACCCTTATTTTCTTTAGTTTTCTATGACGAAGAAATTATTAAGCAAAGAGATACATCAAAGTGATTTACACAATTACAAACAGGATTAAGAGTAGTGATTATGGTTTCTTATGAAATGTTTACTTTTACTATATCTGACAATACTTACCTATGATATTGAGCTTGTAAAAAGTTAAATTCTTCTTTAATACGTTCTAAAGTATCAGCTATTGTGAACTTAATAGGGCCTGATGAAGGTGGTGGTCCCTGAAAAGAAAAAAACAATCACAATAACAAATTCATCAAACGAGTTATAACAAGCGGCAAGAGGCAATGTAGAATATCTTATGCTAGTAAACAAATAAAAAGCTACATAAATATAGAAAATAACACAAACCCTTACCGCGGCAGCCGGGTGCCGCGTCGGCGCTGGATACATATTGACAACAAAAACGACTCTGACTTTGAATCAAATGAAACTTTGTTTCGCTATAAATAAAGTAAGCACTAATGGCACCTTTTCATTCAATATCCTCCACCACTGCTATAACTCAATGAAAACAAGAGAATCACTCGGCCCTACTAACGATGATATGCACAAACTTTGCTCTGAAACTTTTGAAATATCGGTCATTATCTTAGGAAATAAAACTTTAATTTATCCTTAGTAATATCCCTATGAAATATAGGCATTAAAATCTCATTTTGGTATCTAGTTCATAATAAATGCAACAGTCAGTTTGCTAAAATTTTAACCCATAAATCCACGCCGTAATTTTTATTTAGCTGTCAATTTGTCATTCATCATTCATCCAAACGAAGCCCATCGTACGTTACGTTTCGTTCGTTTTATTATTTGTGGTGTTTGAAAAATTACCGATGGAATTGTTTCTTATGTTGGCTAAATATCTAAATATAATCGGGTCGCGTTTTATAAAGTTACAATCTACAATTTCGCTGTTTGCCTCTCTAACGCACGCACGTATTGGCTAGAAAGAGAGGCAAACAGCGAAATTGTAAATTGTAACTTTATAAAACGCGACCCTGTTTGTGATTTTATTTATATTATTTGTAACTAAAACAAATTATTTCCTGTATCAATTAATAATTCTCCTGACAGAAAAACTGGGCGATCTATTTGTGATTTGATAAAATATACGATCGAAATGTTTAAAGTTTAAATTTTCTACTTAATAAAAGTTTTTTTATCCATCATCTTTCATAAAATATTTTCATCTCAGTCATCTCGGGTACTATTCTATTTCTGGAAACTGGCAATATTATAAAAAAATTGCGAAGACCGTTGTATGTTGACTGACTGCATTTTGCGATTATCAATTTTATTTTGTGTTATTTCGTCAAATTTTTTGTGTTTAGTCCAGGGCAAGGTTATAATGTTCACTTATTAAATCTCAAAGTGATTGTACGATTTTGTTGTTAATCGTATACGGTCCACCATGTACGACATCGAGGATGTACTTGAAGAGGCGCTCGAGGATGTGCGGATCTTCGGCCCCGAGCTACTTCACGTCGCTCGTCATGAAATTTGTACGTTAGAAACTTATTTTATGTAACCTTACAACGTGTCCTCTGTATCTTCCTGCTCGGTCATAAATTGTTGGAACCTGTTTCTTTTCAGATGCTCTAAATTCGAATCTAGATATCACGCCATACGGTTTACGAAGTGTACCCACTCATACGGAAGATGGTATACCCATTAGAAAGCTGTACGTTTCAAATCTACCCCCTAAGGTAAAAGTGAAAATTTGTGAAATTGGCTCAATTGCCAATTTGTTTACAATGTGTTTATGATTATTTATCTTTTGTAATGTCAACATTCCAAATACTGTTATTGTTTACCAACTTATCATGACTATTGACTGTTGTAGTATGTAAGGCGAAATAGGATAAACAGAATATACATTTTGAAATACTTGAAATGTTGCAGTTCCCTGCTACTTCACTTATCTAAATTGAGCACTTACATATTTTTACTGTTGAAACATTATCATCTCTTCTACAATGTTTATCTACAAATCTTACAGACATCACGGACTGAGCTATTTGGAGTGTTTGCTCAATATGGATTCATCAAAAGCTGTTGGCTGCGGATGGGTGACCGTGGTCCGAATAGAACCCCAACTCCAACATATGCTTTTGTGACCTTCAGTGATCCTGCAGATGCACACAAGTGAGTACAATTAGTTAAAACAGAATGACAGTTTTTAATACTTACATATCAGAGAATAGGTATTGGTGATATTGATAGTGTTAGATGACTCAATTAGTAAAGAATGAACAATATTACTTTGCTGTTCTGTGATTTGATGATTTGTATAGTAGAATAGCAAATTAATATTGTACAACCTTTAATATGGACTTCCGCAAAGTAATGCTTGATTCAATTAACGACTCAGTTAGTTGCAAAATATTTAATCCTTTTCATAAAAAAAACACAAAGTTGATATAAAGTTAATTAGGTCCTTATTAAAATTCTGAAAATGATACAGCAAATTGCTTTCCTCTGGAAAAATAATATTGATGAACTTTCATCAAAATGATTAGTAATTTGAACCATTTCCAAGATCACTAAATATACATGAAATTATGTGTTTAATTTCATCTTTGCTACAGAGCCCTTATGGCACCAGAACAAGAGAAGATGCTCAAAGGTTATAAGCTCAAAACATCACCAGCAGATAGCTGGCATCAACCTGCCGAGGACTCAGAAGGCCAAGTTGCCTGGAAATCAAGAAGCCGCCCATATGGCAATCATGTAGCAACAGAACAGAATGAAAGTGAGTGGAACATTTTTTAAATATCCATATATTTATGTACATCATGCAGATGACGGACTTGCTTAGCTTGAGGGAAAAAAATAAAAGCCTATTCTTGTTATGTATTGTCCTCCCTGCTACCCAGGCATCTCTAGGGTATCTTTGTGTTTTTGGCAATAACATGAGCGGCCGCCATGTAGAATATATCAGGGAGGCACCACACTGACAGTGGCATCTGGGGCCTGTGGCAAATTATTTTGATGGGGCCCTATCAGTAAAAATCGTCACATTGTACTCAGTTTAATGTTAAATTTAAATTCACTGCCTCTTGGGTCGGGGCCCGTGGCATTTTGCCAGCCCTGCCACCCTATTGTTACGCCACTGCATACTGATCAAGCAATTGCCTCTTGAATCTGCAGAATTTCTCAAAGAAAAAAAAATCTAAAATTCATAACTCGAAAACTACAAAAAATCGGCTAACATACATGGGGGTATATTCTGATAGCACATGACGTGAGGAATCTAAAAAAAATTTTTTGACGTCAAGGTTTGGACCACCCTGTATAAAGTTTATTCAAGGCAAATATATCTCATGTTAAACTACTTGTTTCAGGCCAAGCACCTTCAGAACCCTCAACAGACAGTGGTGATGCTGGCACACAAGCTGAAAATAACACTGAACAAGTAAGTTATAAAACATTGATTACACATTTAAAATGCATTACATAATTAACATATCTTGTCCTGTAAACTGGAGCTCCATAAATTTCAAAATATTTTAGAATAATTCTAAAATATTTTGGAATATTTGGAGCACTAACATGAGACTCAACATATTTAAATATTTATCAAACGGGTTACTCACGTAATTTTAGTCGATAATTGCTCGATATGTTTCGATCCATTTAGAGGATCCGCAATGATCACAAGCCCGCAGTACACGTCGGGCTTTGGTCGCGGGTACTCCATGATGAGGATCCTCTAAATGAATCGAAACATGTCGAGCAATTATCAACTTTAAATTACGTGAGTAACCCGTTTGATAAATATTTAAATTCCAAAATAACATACATGTGGACCAATAAATGTATTATAGAAGCCCAATCATTTAGGCTGTTCTATTCTACACGGTCTTAAGTGAAAATAAGAGTTTTTACATCTGGGGTGATCTCACCCTATATAAATTTTAAAAAACTTTTTTTTTACTAAATTTCAAGCCAATAAGCCAATTTAATATGGATTTTTTAACAAATTAACACGTTCGACGCCGGTGACACGCATATGTGACCGAAAAAACTGTAATCCTATGCCAGTGACACACATATGTGATCAAAGTAATCTGATTCTTATGCCACTAGTATTAATCAAGTTCTCACTTCTATGCCAGTGGCATAAAAATACAAACGTTTTTGACACAAGTGCTGTGTCGCCGGCATAGAAGTACAATCTTTTCGGTCACACATGCGTGTCACTGGCATAAGATTTCTATCAAATAATTTCGATCGGCATAGTATTAGCACTTAGTGAAACAGTACCGGAGGTGAACGTGTTAAAGTTGTAACAATTCTTTATGTCTAAACATACAAATATTACAACTTGGACTATTGGTAGCCCTCAGGACACAGACTCGACGTAATAGTCTGTTTCATACAAATACTTTAGCAGGTGATTTTACAACAAGGTGATACACAGATAACAGATGACTTGGTTGGTGCCTACATATATTCTAGAATATTTTTTGTTTTAGAATGCAGATGGAGAAAGTACAGAAAAGACATACACAATATTAGACATACTGAACAGGGATTGTATGGCGCATGTGCTAAATTTCGTTCCCATCATAGACCTGATCCGGTCAGAGAGAGTAAGCAAACGCTGGCAGAGCATGATCCAGGAACATATAAATGGTTTGCACATTCTTATTACGAGTATATTCTAATCTATGTGTAAATATTTTGCATAAGTCTACGAAGGAAATTTTCGTAATTAACAGGCTAAAAGTTATCATAATTGATGCGTCATGAATGTCATGATTCATTGGACTTTACGCGAATGGCTGTACGTTATTGCGGCAGACAAAACATACATTTGTATTTCCATTGTATGTAAATTATGTAATAATGGCGCCATTACGGATTAAAAGCTTGCTAAAACATGAAGCCATTGAATCAATAAATTAATTCTATATTAATCCAACATAACAAAACATAACCATTAATAAATATTACGTTGACTAATTTAGGAGAACAATAGGTATTGATTATAAAGTAGATATATTATGTAAATGGAACAAGACAGTCAAGTATCTTTTATGTGAGTTAATAGTAAAAAGCCCTGTTGCATATGACATGGTGAAATTAGCTTGCATCTTTAAACAAATTATCAAAAGTCCGTGATAAGCAAGCACCCTTGTGGTAATTGACAAGTGGGACCTTTCACTACATAGTATAAAATAAAGTCACTTTTTCTGTCTCTATGTCCCTTTGTACGCTTAAATCTTTAAAACTACGCAACGGATTTTGATGAGATTTTCTTAATAGGTAGAGTAATTCAAGAGGAACGTTTTTATGTAGGCATAGTACTCGTGCGAAGCCGGGGCGGGTCGCTAGTTATTAATAAGGCTCATATACATAGATACAGATACTAAATAAATAGGGTATTCTTTTGTAATAAAATTTTAGGTTGTGGCAACCCTTTCCATCATATTATTTTTTCAGGTATTCGGAAGTTCAAAACGTCATGGTGGCAACACGGTACGGTGACTCTAACGACCGCGGTGCTTCGGCGGGTACTGCAGCGATTGGGACCCAACCTGACGCGGCTGCACATTGATCACCATTGGTCGGCGCTCAACGACCGCACTGCCCATACCGTGGGCAAGTTCTGTCCCAACTTGGAGGAACTCAAGGTATTGTGTCTTGCTCTGCAGGTATTTAAAGGAAGATTTCTACTGTTTAATTGAGGCACGTGCTTTCCAGACATTAATTAATTTCATTTCTTTGATTACAGGTTGTTGGGATGTATACAAAAAATTGGAATCCACTAATTTATGGATGTAAATATTTAAAAGCCCTGTCCTTTGTGTCTTGCAACAAGGTATGTTATTGATTGAGTAGGGTTTGCTTTAAAAACAAGAGATGCATATAAATAGTTTTTTTCCTTCTGTTACTGCCAAATTTGATTTGCCAAGGCTTTACAATGTATTGTAAAGTTTACATACATTTGCAATAGGCATCATTAGAAATCAATTCTGGGTTAACACACTTTTCTTAAAATTGACAATATACTGTTATTACAGCTGTCCGACTCGAGTTTAGTACGAATAGTGAAAAGCGAAGTCAGCATAGAAAGCGTAACGGTGGCAAACAACACCCACGTGACCGGTCTCTTCCTCACCGGTTCCAACCCACCCAAGCTTCACACACTGTCCTTCTATAACTGCTACAGCCTGCAGGGCACCGTCATCTGCGCCGCTATCGACACACTACCCAACCTCCGGACCCTCAGACTAGACGTTTGCCCTGTCACCATGTGGAAAATCATCCCACTCATACTCAATAAACTACCCCAACTAGAAGAACTCTCGCTCAGCGAATACACATCCTCAGATGTTTGTTCAACCCCACAAGTCAACATAGACTTCTGCGAGTCGCTGTCCAAGTTGACGGAGTTGAAAATCCTTAATCTCAGCAGGAACATCTACATAAACAACGCTATTCTCAAGACGATCGCGAAGACGTGCAGTAAACTGGAGACTTTGAACATTTCTAGCTGTAATTCTAGAAAGATCAACCCTCAGCCAGGTAATTAATTTATTCATTAACATAATTTTCCAATGCTTTCTTGTTTCAAGTTCAAGGTTTTACTTGCTAGGTAGGGGAGGGATGGGCACTTTTTCACTATTTATTGCATAAAAAAACAGATTTTATAGATAATCAACTATTATTGCCAATTCTTATTGCACCACATATTTGGCTAGATATAACTAAAGAGATTTCTTAAAAATCACAATCAGTTTCAACATTACGAGATATTTTATAAACTAAGTCAAAAGTGCCAATGCTCCCTATGGTTGGGCATACCCTGTGGGAGGCTTGGGCTCGGCCTATAAATCACTTTATATCCATAACGGAATTCAAAAATTAGTTTACAAATAAACTATTATTAAACTATATCAATAATCGAAACCAAAATCCTTTATGGAATCTTGTTTTAGGTACCGTTGCAAACTAGATCTAGGGATTCCGTATTTATCAGCAGTAGTTTTTATTTTTGAACCTTTTGATACTTCTTCTACGGCACGTAATATTATATCTTTAGGAATTTCCCGTCGCAGTCCTTTCTTTTTGAATTTAAACGGCATCTTTCTGTAATTAAAAATAAACCTTAAATATTGGCTCTACTCCTCCTATACTGAACATAATAGGAGGGAGCAGAGCATTGGGCATGCCCAAACCACCCGCGCGCCAAATGCCCATTGCTCCCTCCGTATACATTTTCGACATAGGTTACCGGTATTTTTTTGAATCTACATATTTAGGCTTGAATTTCAGTTTAATTCATAGATTAGTAAATATACAATAGATAAATAATAGAAAATACACATACCTTTAATTAGTTTTCTCTTTATTACAATCCGAAACCGCAGCAAAATATTTACTTTTACGAGCGCATAACCTTCAAACGTGTTTGTGTTTCACAACTGACAGAAAATACAGATAGTCTATGGATTAATAGTGTTGCCAGTCGGTAAAGTAAACTACCAAATCAAGAAAAAAATAAAATCTTTGATCAAATCAGAATAAAAAGGGGGTGCCCATGTCTCCCAACTGCCCTTCCCTCCCCTACCTCCCCTATTCTGACAGAGGTAATCCAATCATAAAACAGAAGAATGTTTTCATGTATACTAATCTGACCAGGTTATCTGGCTACTATTCTAGATAATATCTTTGGGCAGTACTGCTATAGCTGCTGCGAATTCTCGTACCGTAAATGCTACAAAAAGTGGTACTAACACAGATAAATTTTATTGGATTAACAGGGCAAAACAGTATTTTCAATTTATTTTGGACTGTAATATTTCGCGCGGTTTTACACTACTCCTTGTCGAGTCGAGGAATTTAATTTCCTACCCATTTCGTACCTTGTCACAGTGACAATCAATATGAAAGCTGCTAGGACTGTCATATTATAGCTGCTATGACAAGGTACGAAATGGGTAGGAAATTAAATTCCTCGACCGTAACTTAGTGTAAGAGTAATATGCATGTATTCGTACGCATTTTGAGAATGATTGCTTTTTCACTTAGATTTTTTATTACGTTTATAGTAGTAGTCCTAAAATTTCGCTGTTTGTTTAGTAGTTATTTGCTTGATTGCGATATAATAAACGGAATTTTCTTGACTAACTGTCAAGTCAATTATTTAAAATATAAAATCATGCTAGCGTGTAACGTAATGCATTGTCGCAACTGTCAATACCAATAGGTATCATCTTCTATCTATTACCCACCAGTACCTTTACTGTTGCGTGTCGACGGCTTTACACCTAATACCTGCACTAACTATATGAGAGTGTAAGGGCCTGTTCATACGGATATTTCCCGCTGACGGCGGAACGGCGGTTTCCTAAAAGATTGAACTCCGTTCGGTTTTGTATGAAACCGCTTTCGGTTTCGGCGAGAAACTAGTGTACACAGACTCTTGACATAGACAATGGCATGCTCTCTTCTCTTCTTCCCTTGGCTAAATTCTTATCTAAATTGATTGATAAATATTTACTCTTGATAATAAAAGGGATTTTTTTCTGTGGCTTGCCATTGGATGACCCACGATCGAAGTGAGTTTATACGCGTGGAGGGATCACGATTCCAAGGAAGGTACCTATTAACCCAACACTCCTTTTGTTTTAAAACCCTTAAACAACCCTACCTATATTAATTAGTCAATTTATTCACATTATAGTTATAGCAAACACATACCTACTAGGATTACTAGGTACTTCGTTAAATGACCGAAGCATTTTAACTTTAGACAGTCTGTGTTGTGCGCGATTCATTCTAAGAGCCTGGTGTAAGAACCCATAAATTGATGTGTTTTATCATTAGATCATTACCAACCTAAATACGCTGACTAATCGTAAACCTTACTGCAACGACATAAGGTCTACTAATGGTCAGTCAAATGGGTTGCTGCTAGTATGGAAGCGTTGTGGTGTACGCTTTTTTTACTTTGCTCGCAGTATCATTCAGTTTTTAAAACTGGGGGCCTACTGCGAACATCAAAAATCAAAAGTTTCCAGCATCTTCGTTACTCCAATTACGCTTTAAATGGAGTGACAGAAATAGTTGCTTTGAACTTTCTTCTTTTTATGTTCACGGTAGGCTTCATGTGCTAAGCGAGCGTGTGTTTAATCTTTTGGACGTCATCAGACGGCTTCAGATAACATATAGGGCTGTAGCCTGTGAGTGTGCTTTGATTTATACTAAGGTAGGATGCTGCTTCGTCACTAAATCTATTTATTTATTGGCTATTAGAATATTTTCTGAAGAATAATGTAATCTTGCCTTTATTTGTCAACTAGCTAACAGCTAGTTAACTAGTGGGTTGCTCGAAGCGCCTTATAGGTAAATGAGCTATTAGTCGATTGTTTAATAATTCGAAATTTGTCATAGGTAAAATACCGGGTTATATACTTCGCTTTGTTAATATTGTTATAATATCACGTTGTATATGAAGGTTGTATCTAACAACTGTTTTACGATTACGAGTATTGTAAAATATCGAAGAGTCATTTGTCTAATATGTAGATAATACCCAATCCTGGTGCAAAGCATGTATTCGAATTCCCTAACTGAATTTGTTATGAGTAACGAATGGAAAATTACATAGAGTTTGTAGGTTCGTTTCCCTAATAAAATACCGCACAAGCATTTTGAGGCGTGAGGAGTCCGCGAGTAGTTCTTCACAAGTAATATTCGTAAATTGAACACGCTAGACACTTTTTTTCCTTTACATATGAAGACTATGATGTCTCTTACTGATCGTCATTCATGTATTCTTATTTCTTCGTAATGACAATTCCATTTCAAACCCGAAACAGTTATAGTATTGTTCATTCGGTTAAGGTGGATTTACACCAAACTAGCGAATGCCCATTTTATCCCCCACTCTATGAATTACGATTTGTGTAGCGAACGAATTTCGTAGAGTGGGGATAAAATAAGCATTCGCTCGTTTGGTGTAAATCCACCTTTAGATTTCGATATTTTGTTCGTAAGATAAATATAATATATCTACTGTATTGATCACTTACAAAGAATGTGTCGCAACCACATTAGGTAGGTACTGAAATCCTTGGTTTTAGATCTGGTTCAAGTTCCTTAACATGTTTCTGTTTTAAGTTCGGAGGTAAACATAATCATCATCATAATTCAAATAGTAAAAACTGAGCTCTAGAATATCAGTCCTACAAAAGTCTTACAATTATCGCCTGACAAGCAATAAGTACGTCAGTAGAAAAATACAGTAGCAACATTTAAAAAACGTAGCTACAAGCTTAGCGCAGAACAGAGTCTGCGGTTGCTGCACTTAATGCGGGGCGGGACGGGTGTGTTCATATTATTACGTCACGTGTAGGTCCAGTAGCCATCAGCTATATTGCCCACGGTCTCAAAAATATCTCTAACGCCATGACAATAGAGGTCCGCTCAGATGTTTGTGTACATCGATATATCTGATGGCAACTGTACAGCGACAGCTCTCTCTAGCGAGTTAAGATACGTCACATCTGTTGTCACCCCTCCCGTTTAAAAATTGGCCTATCCCGCATAAAATGTCTAACGCCGCGGCCACGACATCGGTCTAAGGCGACCGGCTTAGCGGAAAACGTATGGTGCTCCCCCTCGTACCCATATCGGCATCCCGCTCCAACTCATGGATTCGCTCGCCGCTGGTCGCCTTAGACCAATGTCGTGGCCGGGGCATAAGCGCCTTTTTTTAGCGACAAGGTTTCGCCCGCCTGAAATGATCTAGTAGTTGATCGAGTGTAATCCTGCAGGCGTGAGCGACGAAGGCATCCTAACGATATGCCGCCTGTGCACGGCGCTCCGCTCGTTGGATATCTCGTACATCGCGCTGCTGACCGACGCGGGAGTCGCGGCCGCCGCGCGATGCGCTCGTCTCGCGAGTCTCACCGCGCGCGGGAACGCTGCGCTTACTGCCGCGCCATTCGCCGCCGTGCTGGACAGCTGTGCCCAGCTGCAGGTATTTACAATATATTGATTTAAACTTTCACGATTATCACTCATATTTTAAAGACTAATGGGTCTTAATCGCGTAAAATTACGTTTAATTATATCCTGACGTTTCGGGCATGACGTTACACCCGTGGTCGCAGGCAGACTCATAATTAAACGTAAGGGTCAGGATATAATTAAACGTAAGTTTACGCGATTAAGACCCGTTTGTCTTTAAAATATGCAGGTATTTACATTCTAATTTATCCGTGTGGTGACGGCGGTAAGAATACATTAGTCACAACCCCAACTGGGGGTGTCGTAAGAGTCGACTAAGGGACCGAAGTGTTTCTGACCAATCTTTGATAAAAGATTGATGGTGGGCAGCAGCGTCATCATAGTGGACACATTAATGCGATCGCCAATCCACTTGCCCTGCCTGGCGATTATGGGCATTTACCTTCTAATGCGACTATACGCATTAGGAGTCCGGAGCCTGGCGATCCTCACCGCTCCATGATTTAGACTACACTCTGGGCACTTATTTTAAATATGTTTTTCTGCCCTCCGGCCGGCAAACAGCACATTGCCGGCCGCTGCGCTAAACTAAGTTGCCGCCTGCCGGCTCCGTTGAGCAGTTAAAATGGGAAAGCCTCGGTTCTCACGTTTGGTCGGCCTCGGCTTCGCCTCTGCCTACAATTACACGTCATTCGAGTCAATTCCCACTTAAACGGCCTTGGCATGTAATCTACTATTTCTCGAACTTGCAATGTTATACCTAATTAGCATGTCACTGGTTTGAAAACTGAACTTGATATGTATTGGCCTAGGCCTGTAAATAGGGCTTTCAATGCTGGTATTGGAAGTCCTACGTGCAAAGTACCGTAAGTTATTATAATATCGCGCCTTCGGCTTGGTCTTTACATTCACACTTGTTGTACTCAGGAACTGGACGTGTGCGGCTGCGACAGCGTGTCGGAGGAGCTGGTGGAGGCCGCCGCCGCGGCGCTGGCGCGGCAGCCGCGCCCGCTCGTGCTGCGCATGGGCGGCACCGCCGCCGTGGCGGAGGAGGTACTGTATACACAATGTGCTGTACTCGGAGCTGCACGTGTGCGGCTGCGACAGCGTGTCGGAGGAGCTGGTGGAGGCCGCCGCCGCGGCGCTGGCGCGGCAGCCGCGCCCGCTCGTGCTGCGCATGGGCGGCACCGCCGCCGTGGCGGAGGAGGTACTGTATACACAATGTACTGTACTCGGGAGCTGCACGTGTGCGGCTTGGTCTTTACTTTGCTCAGACCAAAAATGGCCTCGGGCAGTTGTGGTCCACTTTATGCCCTTGTTGTACATGTATGTACAGTCGACAAAAAAGTCTCCTTTACAGCTCACAAGTGCAAACATCTTACCACGGATGCGCGATACACATAGAAACTCGGTTGCAACGCGACAGCATGAGCGTGTTTGCACGTGTTTGCAGCGTGTTTGCACTACAATCTACTGTTGTATGATTCTTGTACAGTTGATACTGAAACTCCGTTGCATACAGTAGATGGGTGAATATTCAGCGATTTTATTTCGTCATTGTTGTCTCAGCAAATATTATTACAAGAGGTTTATGTTAACCTAAGAGTTTTATGTTAACGTAAACGTAATTAAGTACCGGTACCAAGTCTAGCATATTCAATGTTGTTACGACTGGTCCTTCCCTCACGGTGCTAATCGCGGGACGACAATGACGATTCTGAGCGGTTGAAACGCTCGGCGAAGAATCGCCCACATATAGTCTGCGAGATCTAAAAATTAAATTTTGACAGTTCTAGATTAATCCTTATTAATGTAAGGGTAAGACTCACCATTTTTCCGATAGTCTTAACGTTATAATATAAGGTCCTAATTTATTAGATGCAGATATTTTTACAGCTGATAGTACTCGGTCTCTGGAGTATATTAAACCGTGAAACATTATAGCTTTTATGATGTTTTTTTGGAGAAAACGGAAAAACAAATTTGCTACGTAAAAACACCCTGTTTATGTGATTATTAAATGAAAACTCATTGAACAGATTCTAGTACCTCTCTTACGTACCACTAAACTGGAACTGGCCACTTCACGTCGATAAATTAAATACTTGATTGTCAACGTCATGTTATTTTCCGTTGGATTGTGTCGTTTGATGACATGACAGACAGTGTTATTGTGACATGTGATAATGCACATGATGATTTTTTTTAGACGAAATTATAATTAATTTTTTTGTTAGGAAAATGAAATTAAAAAAGTTACATGAAAAGATTTCTTAATTTATATTTAAAGTTAATTATTTTAATGTAAAGTATTATGTGTTAAAATATCTGCAATTAATAAATTAGGACCTTATATAAGACTCATTTCTAAACTGTCAATTGTACATTCTTAGAAATCGGCAACTACTAACAAGACTCGCTTATTTATCTTATCCATCGCACCTTCAGCAGACTTATCCATCGCACAAACTGCTGCTGGTGAGCACGGAGGACCTGAGCAACCCGCACCTGCGGCCCGACTTCGTCGACCGCATCTTCGAGGACAGCTCCGACGACTCCCTCGACGACCCCTACGACCCAGACAACTACGACGACTACCTAGCCTCGGGTAACTATCAGTAAAAAAAAAGCTTGAGTCTTGAACTATCATCATCATCATCAGCCTATGTTAGTCCACTGCTGGACGTAGGCCTCTCCTATTAACTATGCGTATAGACGCATTAGGAGGTAAATGCCCATAATCGCCACGCTGGGCAAGCGGATTGGCGATCGCAGTAATGTGTCCACTATGATGACGCTGCTGCCCATCATCAATCTTGTAAAATGGTCAGTGACACTTCAATCCCTTAGTCGACTCTTACGACACCCGCAGGAGGAGTTGGGGTGGTGACAAATGTATTCTTACTGCCGTCACCACACGGCAACGCACATGAACTATACGTCGGTCAAAATTTGTTATCTTGTTTCATACCACTCTGTCACGCTTTTAGTTGTTGTTTCGACACAGTATATTAAAAAAAAAACTGGTGCACTTGTATTCCTTTTTCACACTTGATTTTAATCCATACATCAGAAATTGAAAACAAAACATCATCTCATACAAAAATCACCACTGCGTCACGTTTTTTAGGGACACAAATTAAGACAACTAAAAGAATTTTGACCCACGTGCCTGATGCCCCCACGATCTGATTACGGCCACGCGGCCTTTGTTAGCCGTCTCTGCGACACGAACTGTCTCGCATAAGAACTCGTCACTCCCTCGTGCACTCTCATTGCTCAATGCACTCCTGACATCAGCACCTGAGTGTGACTTATTGGCTTAGAGATAGACGAATGTGTGCACAGACGGTTTAAGGTTCTGTGAGAGAATGGATGATAGACTATCTAGTACAGTCACCACACGGGATTGTTGAGCCACTTGCCACTGTTCGCAACTTGGTCGAATAATACAAATCGGGTTCCGAACTCTTACGAGGCTGGTATCACGACTTCGGCCGAACTCTGCTGACCAATGGGGCGGTTGTTGCTACGGTTAGCCAATGACCGCTCGCGTATTCTTCAGAAGGTGACATTACCATGGTTACGTAATAACAAAAATGTTTAACCAATGATTGATCGCTATTATTCCGGAAGCTGACGTTACTATAGTTACGTTATATAGTCGGGGGAAGAAAAGTTTTTGGTCACATTAAATCCTACAGTTTCGGAAGCTTTTTCTAATGAATATTTAGGGTATACAGATTCACACCATGCAATAATCCCCAGTGCCGCGCGAGAGCTTCTCATCCAGTCGAGGACTTGAAGGTCAATAATTGGAACAGCACGTTCAATAATTTCTACCCTCGAGATTATGCATTCATTCTATTGTTTCAGATGATTAATAATTAAGGAAAAAAAATCCCCAGTTTTTTCGTAAAGCTTATACAAAAAAAACTATACCTTAATTTTTTTTTTCTTATTTTATAAAAAATATAACTTACAAAATCTTGCGCAATTCGAAAATTTGGTCATTGGACCAAAATAAAGATATAAACGTCTTAGTAACTTTTCTCCGCGGTGACACAGTTGCATCTATTTTTTTTTCACTGTTATTATTTTGTTTTGCTTATAAGACGTTTCAATGAAAACGTACAGCCACGATGATCTATTTCTTAGATAATGTGTTTATTAACACGCAAAATAAAAATAAAATATTTGAAATATATTAAGTGCTTTACGAGCAATCGACATTAACAGCTATAATCTTAAAACGAATATTTTTCAAATCCCGCCTTCCCGCGCATGTGCCTACGATACGTGTGCGGCGATGCCGTGCGCTGTGCGTGAAAGAGAGATGTATAGTTATATATACAGGGTGTGGCCAATAATAGGAGCTTTAAATTTAAGCGATGAATCTTTGGATTATACGCAATTACCTAGATAGACCTTATCATAATGCTTCAAAGTTAACCAACTCTGAGATATAGCACTTCAAAGTTGCAATACATAATCAATGTATTTAACCATCGTTAAATTGTCGTTAACGATCGTTAGGTGTCTTGGTACAAGGTGGTTTCTTGGTACCGAGGCGAAGTTTCATAATCTACTCAATCGAAACTAGTTCTTAAGCCCAGGTATAAAGAACAACTAATCGCGTGAGAACACGTTTATTTTGACAAGTTTGTTTTAAAATTCTCCAAAAAGATGTCCTAGCAACAAAGAGGTTTTTACTTTATCATCGGAAGTTTACAATGACACCTCGAAAAAGACAGCGAACCTAGCACATCTTGGGTTTGATTGCCGCTCGCGAAATTGTCGCGGCTACTCGTCTCGTTTTGATTGTATTGATTAAAAAAGCCGTGAGAAGGCCGTGAGTGATTATCAAACACAAGATGTGCTAGACCCACCAACGACTGTTTTGTACTGTAGAGGTCTTGATTTTTATTTGAATTCCAACAAATATGTTATACCTACTAGATTGTGCACCAAAAAACATAATTTACCAAAAACGAGACTTATCTCAACACTAGGTCTTAGAGTAGATATTTCTTTATAAGCTAGGAACGGTCCTGGCGAGAAGTTTACTGCTGCTAGGGTGTCCTTGTCTAACGTCTTGTCGGATACCTAAAACAATCTTTTAGACTAGAAGAAATGGTAGAAAACTTTTTAATTATTACAATCGAAAAGAGGTGGGTATCTGCCAGTTGCTGTCTAACACAAGATTTGCTAAGCCGCACATGGCATATTTATAGCAGTCCCTTTGCTTTACCTAAGACAGGACAGTTATAAGGTAACCATAAAAACATCAGTTTCCGGTAAAACCGTGATCGGTCATTGGTTAATCAAGCTTTGTTATGAAGTAGCCATAGCGACGTCAGCATCCGTGTAACTCGCGGGATCGGTCATTGGCCACCCGAGTTTTGTTATAATGTAACCATAGCAACGTCCGCATCGTTGTTGAACATAGTTCGGCAAAATTCGTTGATAACGAATCAAGCTTTGTTGTAATGTAACTAGGGCCTGCTCCCGGTTCTCTCAGTACCGGGAATTTCCCGGTACTCCCGGTACCGAGAGGACCGGTACTGAGAATAATGTCCCGGTTCTTTCCCGGTTCTAGGTTAAATAATCAAGATGCGTGTTTTTTAGAGCTGTGTTGTGTATTAGCAAATATCGTTGTTTATCATGAACAACGCTGTATTCCAAAATAGTTCTTTATTGTTAGAATTCAAATTGCAACAAGCTAGTGTCTTAAGATGCAGCGTTAATTATGATAAGCGTCGATATAGAGATTATGTTTTTAACTCTTATGTAGCTGTGATCGTGTAAAGCACACGTGTGCTTTTGTGTGTTTAATTTTTTTTTATATTTAAAGCAAAACATTTACACATAATATAATTAATACATAAAATGGATAAAATCTATAAGTATATTACACCTCTGTAGTCCTCCACAAAAAAGCTATCTATAAATTATGACATTTATGATAATGACAGATGTATGGTCGTCAAACCTCTGTATGCCTGTCCACAAAAAAAACTATCTTTGAATTGTGACATTTTG
This sequence comes from Thaumatotibia leucotreta, assembly GCA_025490895.1. Taxonomy (NCBI): domain Eukaryota; kingdom Metazoa; phylum Arthropoda; class Insecta; order Lepidoptera; family Tortricidae; genus Thaumatotibia; species Thaumatotibia leucotreta. The sequence goes on along the minus strand of JALPQI010007587.1, from coordinate 35,064 downwards.
ATGTTCACTGATGTATCCCTACTAATATTAATAATATCAAATTTGATTGTTTATTTATACCTAGGGGCAATATTATTTCTTGTTCAGATCAGAAATTAGCAGATTTCATGCAAAACAAACATAACTCACTGCATAACAAGAATATATATATATGTATATGTATAATATCTATCTGGCACATTTTATGGATTCAAATATTATTATAAATGCAAATACGATCGTTTTGTTTTTTGAAACGTACAATTGCAGTGTAGGTACATTTCAGAATCTAAACTGCCACATTCTGTATTGCGTTTCCTTTGTTTATAAAGAATACATACATATTAATTAAATTAAAAACAGCCACATGTACAAATATGACACCTGTGATTGATGGACCCGAATATTTTTAATTCAAGAAGTTTGCAAATCCAAATACGTCAGTTTTGTTTTAGGAAAAATCCAATTTAAGAGGATACAATTTTAAAACCTAAACCGCCATATTCCGTAATGCGACTCCTTTTTATATAAAGAAACACAATATTTACATATTTATTTTATTCAAAACTGCCACATATACAAATATCGCAGTTTTCCTTACAACATTCTTAACATAATCACTTCTTTTTTGGCTTTATGGCACTTTTTCTCAAAAATGTCATGCGTTTTGGTCAACGGTCGAGTCGCAACTGACACAATGGTGGTTTAGCACTGAAGTTAGTAACGAAAGCGTGATAGTGCAAAAAGGGTACCTGCATAATTTTGATATTATCTAACGACAAATCGACAGGTGCCTTAGTGCTACGTAAAATATTAGTGTTTATAATGTCGTTTTTGCAATAAAATATTTTTCACCACACTGCTCGTAAACACGCTGTTTGTCCTTTAATTTCAGAGCGCAAAACTGTGTTTTAATCTCTAGAGGTTAAAGTAAATTTTTTTTAATATTCTGGGTAGACTAAAGCAATAACTTATACGGCCTGAGAGTGCAATAAGCTTTTTGACGTTTGAACTAGACAGTACGTTCGAAAACTCAATAGTTTCAAACATATTCATACACATGAACCTTTCATAATATTATATTCAATATGCTAAAATCGAAATTAAGTACCACAATGTCATTTTGTTGTAAAAGGCTTTTAATGAAAAGTTCTAAAAATACGACAAATAAAAACAATAGGAAAATAAAAGTGTTGACACTATGCAAATTTCAGAACGCATCCGAATATTTTTTTCTTTTAAAATCTAAACGAGTTCGGTCGTGTTTTGTTTCCTTTCACTCCTAATTTTCAAGTTTTCGGGTAATTGCGAGATGCGAAAGTGGGATAATTCCGAAAATCACAGAAAAATCGCCAATAACTACATGAGTCTCATTTTGGAATTATCCTGAATTTTTAAGCATTGCCACGCCAAGATACACATTTGAGGGTATTGTTTTATTATTTTGTTGATTTGTTTATTTTTTGGAAGTTGAGGACTTGCAAATAAATACCTTCTAATTTGTTATGTTTGAGTTTTATTTCGCATGTTTCCTCGCTTTAGTGTGGTGAAAAATGTTGTGTTTCACTCGGCAGCAAAGCTTGTTCAACTCTCGTGCCTTAAAACCCTCGCATCGCTCAAGATTCCATTTTATGAACCACTCGCTGCGCTCGTGGTTCAAATTCTGGAATCTTTCGCTTGCTCGGGTTTCAATATTTGCACGAGAGTTAAACAATCACTTTGCTCCCTAGTAAAACAAATAACTATTTTCATGGTTTTTTAGTTGTGTCGCTTTTGTCTTTAATGGACGATATAGCTTGTGAGTTTTGTGACATTTTTATAAAGGTACAACATTGTCACTTAAGCACAAGGACGCTCTAATTCGTATAAAAATACGTGCAAATTTCGTCCATATGGTACGCGACCTTTAACTTGAAAACGTCACATTTAATAATATAAGCGCTGTATTACGATTTATTTGTTCAATTGCCAATTTAGTAATAAAGTCATTAAGTCTTACGCCGATGCAAGAACCGGACAGAACCGGGAGTACCGGTACTGGTACCGCTCGGTACCGGGAAATGAAAATCTCAGTACCGGCCCCGGTACTGCAGGCCCTAAATGTAACCACAGCAACATCAGCATCCGTGGAATTCGCGGACTCGGCCATTGGCTAACTGAGTTTTGTTATTATTTAACCATAGTAACGTCATTGGTGAACAGATTCCGGCAAAAGTCGTTAATAACGAATCGATCCCGATCAGTACTGTGTACCGACTAATTTACGAAATGTAACAAGTGACTCAACAATCCTGGTTCGCGACTGTACCTTCTGTTTGACAATGACAACATCACTCGGCCTGTCCTTTTCTTTTTTTGTCTCTTTTTAATCAATATAGTCCAATAGGGACGGGTAGCCACGAGAAAGCCGAGTGTTTCAGTCACACACGAGATATGCTAAGCCCCCGGATACTTACACAATCGTTTTATAAGCCATTTGTCCCGTGTTTTGTTTGGCCATGGTCATTTCAATAGAAAGGGACACAATTCTGACAGGAGTCATCTCACGAAGACCGTTTTTGTTTTACTCTTTAGTGCACAATTTAGTAGTGGTATCTTTGCATTCGAAGCCATAGACCATGCAGTTATAAATGCGAACTTTTTTATGTGAAGTCACTTTCTCTACTATTACAACATAATGACAATTTACGTCAAGTTGTTATATCAAAACATTACCAAAAATAATAAAATAAATTATAAAATTGCGATTCCTTTACGAGCTAATTACAACCATATACGACACCGGGCATGTACCAGAAGAGTTCTCGACTAGCAAAACAATTACAATTTCCAAGAAAGGTAACGCAGTGGAATGTGGAAACTACGGAACGATTAGCTTACTTTCACATGCGTCCAAAATCCTGCTAAAAATAATACAAAATAGGCTCTATCCAAAAGTAGAGAAAAACCTTAGCAACGACCAGTTTGGGTTCAGGAAAAACACAGGAACCCGTGAAGCGATTATGGCTCTACGCAATATAATAGAAAGACGCCGGGACCTAAACAACAACACATACATCAGTTTCGTAGACCTAGAAAAGGCATTCGACAATGTCGAGTGGAACCAGCTGTTTGACCTCTTGAAACGCAAAAATATAGATTGGAAAGACAGGAGAGTATTTTTAGAATTATACAAGAATCAACAGACAGAGGTGACAATTGGTGATGTAACAAAAACTGCAAAGATAAAAAAAGGTGTAAGACAGGGATGCAGTCTATCGCCATTATTGTTTAACTTATATATAGAAGAAGCTATGCAGGAAATCAAAGAGGCTATTAGAGGCATAAGATTCAATGAAACGGACATTCACTGTATCAGGTTCGCCGATGATATTGCCTTGGTAGCTGATAGTGAAGAGATGCTCCAATTCAATATGCAAAAAATGGACGAAATATTTAGAAAATACAACCTAAAAATAAACATCGAGAAAACAAAGATTCTGGTCACAAGTAAAACAACATCTCCCAGAGTGAGCATTACTCTCAACTCAGAAAAAATACAACAAGTAAACGCATTCACGTACTTGGGAAGTATCATCGAGGAAAGAGGCAGAAGTGAAAAAGAGATAAGAACAAGGATAGCAATAGCAAAAAAAGCATTCACTACAAACAGATATATATATAACAGCAAAATCCATGTAAACATAAGGAAGAACTTGATCAAAACCTACATTTGGAGCACCGCCCTCTACGGATGTGAAAGCTGGAACATTACAACACAAGATTGCCGACGTCTAGAGGCTTTTGAAATGTGGTGCTGGCGCAGGATGCTTAAGATTAGCTGGACAGAAAAACGCACCAATCAGGAAGTACTAGACAAAGCAAAAGAGAAAAGACAAATAATGAACATCATTGAGAAACGTAGAGCTAAATGTATTGGTCACATACTCAGACACGAAGGGTTGAATTTAACCATCTTAGAAGGAAAAATCGAGGGAAAGAGAGGTAGAGGAAGACTCAGAGTGCCATATATGACACAGATAAAAGAATGGTCCTGTAGTCAGACGTACCAGGAAGTAAAGACAAGAGCCCAAAATAGGCTTGAATGGAGAACGCTGCAGCGACAGAGGGCCGGGCCCTCTTAATAATGATGATGATAAAATTGCGAATTGCGATGCACACGAAGCACATAATTAATAAGAAAAGTAAGCCAATCATTGTGTAAACGACTTGTCAACGAATATTATCTGAGTTGATAATAGAACCAAGCACTATTGTTGTCATCTCAAAGCAACGTATACCAAACGCAGTTCTGACTGTGACCTGTGGGTTTTCACTTCCAACCAGATTAACAGTGAAATTCTTACTTAGTTTCGACAAGATCCTGTTCTCAGTACGTGTTATGTCGTGTCAGAGTGGAGTCAAATAAAGAAGCAGATCGTATCGTCGACATCATCGTAGTCGTGCCTATGTCTACAAATTCAATTAATTTAAGTGCAAGTTGAGTGGTTAAGAGTTCACCCGGTGAGATATGTGATTAGTGCACTATTTTTGTTGTAATCGTTTACTTAATAAATTGTTTTGAAGTCACTTTATGGCGTTTTACTAATTTAGTTATTTCGTCAGTTCACACCTGATAATTGAGATTGTGATCTGTTACATAATGTTGAAAAAAGTGACAAAGTAATCAATAAGTAGATAGGTATGTTTAATAAGCAATACTGATTCATTTAGATTCAATAATACGCGAAACCGATAGTACCTAAATGTCAGTGTCAAATGTTCGACTGGACACATAATGTCTGCAGTACATTGCTGGGTCGATTAACTTTGTTAGAAAAATATAGAAAATTTATTTTTCTTTTTAATTAATTAAAACCATTTGGAGTTAATTACTTATTAGTTAAAGGGTCTGTGTTTTCATTTATTGTTCTTATTACAGGCCACACCCTGTATACATTTTTGAATAATTGTAACACCTCATTTTGCGTCGGGAATTAAATACAGGCCCCTAATAGGTCACAAGTTGTATAGGTGCCTACATTTTTAATCGTCAGTTCAAAAACTGCTTAATACCTATTTATTTAACCACTAATTTTTATTTAAGACGTTTCTACTTCCTTCCTACGAAATTCCTTCTGTAATTTGACGCACCGTCCTGTCTACATAGTACCCCACCTACGTTTATCCGCTGCCCTGCGGCCGGCCGCGCATTTATGACGTCAGCGCCGCTCCGATTTATTTTAACAATAACCATTTCGAAAATTGTAGGAAAAGCTTAGAGTATACATAGGGGATTTTTTTGGTATTGTGCCACAATTAATTATTGACAAGAGGTACATTAAAAAAATAAAATGTAGAATTAATGCGCCTGCACGTAAATCAGTTAAAACTGTAAAAAAAAAATAGTTAGCATTGAGTCACTGACGTAATTTTTTCTTTGGATGAGTATAATAATTGTCGGGTCATTATAGTAAAAAATCACCATTTGTTTAATTTCTGTTTGATTGTTATGAATTTTAAAAATAATTTTATTTTTTCTGACTATATCTACGATTATTCAGTGGTGACTTTTTAAAATATTGTCTTAAATATTCAGTTAGGCCCCTCGGATAATAAATCCCTACTGTAGGATTTATTGTTTCTTTTTATTAAACAATTAAATCTTAATATTGATTTTATGAAAAAACCTCCACACATTTATCAGGGATAATTAGATTCATATATTCACAAAACGATGTTTTATAATATTCCTGAAATAAATATACTGTAGGATTTAATGTAATTTTCTCGAACAAGTTAAAGTTTAGCTCCCGGACTAATAATTATAACATCCGCTTTAGTCCTGGAGACGTCAATCTAACTTCAGAGCCCTGATGGTAATTTCTAATTTCGTTCACTTTCCTTTTAACGGCTGTCACTGACAGGTATTATTTCAAAGTTAGAATTTCAGACAGAAACTTTCAAGCTTTGAGGATTTAGTAATGGAGTCGGCTTCATATCGTTTCCCCTCTGCCAAAGACTTTGGCCAAGAATTTGTACTTTGACCAAACCTGTTTATAAAAACTATTTCATTAATCGATTCTTCGCAGTCTTGTAATCGTTATGTACCCGTAACAAGCTCCGTCAAAATGCCTGTATGTGCTATGTATGGATTCAAAACTCGTTAAAATACATCATGTATACAAAATATGCGATACCATTTCATATCTTGCCTTTATTTGTTTATATTACAACATTTTATTACATAAAATTGTTCAAGAAAATCAAGTACCAGCGAATCGATAGCAAAATCGGTTTCAAAAATATTGCACACAATTCGTATTTTCATTTTTGACTGATGGAGAAAGTTTGACATTTATTGTATTCTCGTATTTAAGGTTAATAAGGTCTACCCATCTTTAAATTTTGTAGGAAATATCAGACTTAGTGAATCAAGTAAGACAGAAGACTCTGCCTTGGTCTAATGTTAAGCTTATATGTGAGCCAATAAGGTTGAATATTTATTGCGCTTATTTGGAATACGTATTACGCGCGAAAATACATAGTGATGTGAACGTTACTCTTTATGACACAATGTCGAGAGTAGGTATAAAATGTCGAGATACGGACACTTGTGTTTACGTATATTAGTGTTCTCACAGTAAGTAAATAAAAACACAATCTTATCGAATTCAATAACTTCATTTTTACAAGTGCTACTTAACGCTAGTTGGACCTATAATTATTACTCGTATAAATTGTATTTAGGTACTTACTAAAATATCACTAAGGAATATCAATATCACCGGCCTTATTGCAAAAACTTGTATGTATACGCACCTACGCAACTTGTACCTACGCACTTGTATTCAAATTGTATCCTTACTAGTATTCACAATTAAGCCTCAGTGAGTTTTACCCCAGCTAACTAAAACTTTCTTACTACAACAAAATAAATAATACTCATATGGACATACATTGTTTTCTTTCACAACCGCTAATTAATATTATTTATTAAATATTATAATTGATTTACGGATTTCGAAATGCACGTGATTGACCGAGACTTTTCTTACAGTTACAGCCTTCGTAGTCAAAGATCGCGATAAACGAAAACATAATCAATTGAAGTAGGTTAATGGCAAGACATTCAGGCGGTTTTGTATTAAAATTGGTTGATTAATTAATAACTGTTACTAATTGTCTGTTTACTTTTATTTAAATACTCAAAACAACAATATATAGTACCAAGGTGCACGCCAATCTATGACGTTTAGAAAAATATATCGATACGATAATCTTCAGACACTTGAAAGCCATATTAATCGGTTCGATTACACCTACGTCGATAGTTTGAAATTGTGTCCGCATAGAAATTTTACTGTATTAGTGTGATAATTTAACTTAGTGTTGTGGTATTGTTTAAGTGTGCGTGAGTAGTAACGAGAAGAAGAAATGCATTTGTAGTTAGATCGTTTACATGTGTGCTACCTCGTCCCCCTCGGAAATTGGCAGAATGTTTTGTTAGGAAAGTTATAGCGATACCGTCTCCCCATACTAAATCCTCAAAGCTTTCAAGTTTCTACGAAACATTTTTATGGCTATTGACAGATTATAGAATTACAGGTAGATTGTCAAAGGTTACCTACCATATTTCTACAAAGGTTACATTACATAAGTTTTCAACTAACGTCAACTGAGCTGTAACGAAAACAAATGATAATAAAGACAGCAATAGCATTTGTCTCTGTCAATGAAAAAACCGCCGTGTGGTGACGGCAGTAAGAATACATTTGTCACCACCCCAACTCCTCCTGCGGGTGTCGTAAGAGTCGACTAAGGGATTGAAGTGTCACTGACCATTATTTGACAAAAGATTGATGATGGGCAGCAGCGTCATCATAGTGGTCACATTACTGCGATCGCCAATCCGCTTGCCCAGCGTGGCGATTATGGGCATTTACCTCCTAATGCGTCTATCTATACGCATAGTTAATGGGAGAGGCCTACGTCCAGCAGTGGACTATCATAGGCTGATGATGATGATGATGATGAATGAAAAAAATAATTTAAAATTGCTCGATAACATGCCTATTTATATAAATATCTTGAATGGAAAAAATACCTCGCCTATTAATGTCAGATAAATCATGGCATCAGATTTGAAGTAAATACGAATAAAATACTAAACGGTTTTAGACAAAACTATGAAGAACTGTCGTTATCCAGTTTCCTCTAGGAACAACGACATCTAGCGTCTAATAGTGGCCGATGACTAATCCTTAATTCTCGTAGACGAAGAAATTTTTATTATTTCAACTAGTTTTGACACACTGAAATTTTGACGCAACAAAGATTCGTATTTGACTGACATATCATCGGGGAACATCGGTCATGTTGCGATTGTGCCTACTAACGAAAAATACCGAACCCATAATATTAAATAAATAAAAAAAAAAAAATAAAAAAAAATATATAAAATGAAAAAAAAAAAGAAGCCTTTTATTTCTTGCAGGATTAGTACAATGTCGACAGTAAATATTCATAATATTATAATTTGTCAATGTTATCATTATTCGTCAAACTATTATTGTTATAATTAAAATTAAAAATAAATGGAACAATATTTTGCATGCGAGATTTACTGTCAAATAGATTTATATAATTATTATTTCATGTCATATTAGATTGCTATTCATCGTTTATAATTTTTAAATGTACGTATCAATAAATTGCGAATTAAATAAAATTAAATAGGTATGTCATGTTTAGTGCATTATTTATAGCAAGAACCCCTTATCGGGTGAAGGCCTCCCCCAGAGTGTGCCAATTGGATCTGTCTTGTGCTTGTTGATCCCAACTTTCGCCAGCAATTTTAACAATGTCATCCGACCATAATATTACACAACCAAATTTCATCCATTGCCAAGTGGCTCAACATTCCCATGTGGTGACTGTACTTGTCTTTGATATGTCTTTATTTTTAGGTTGTTATCTTCGATTTCGTTTATCGGTGTTAATCCTCAAATTAAAACACAGGAATTTTGCAGTGTTAAATAAGCTGTGATTCGCCTAAATGCGGTCACTGAATTAAAGTATGACATTGCTAGGTAACGATTCAGTGTAATTAGTTATCTTATAATAAAAAGTATTGAAATTGTTAAAAAGTATTCAATAAGTCTAAAAAAAATGTTTTTTTTGTGTTATTTTACATTAGGTCTCATAATATTTTTTGTTTATTTTGATGTCTAGAATGCATAGTTAAAAACTCTCGCAATGCTCGCGAGCACCGTGTATAATACTAATTATGAACATTATTTCAATTTGTAGATGAAGAATTTTTCATGGAAGATGATCTCGACTATGAAGACGCAATGTACGCGTACGGTATTCATCCACAGGACCTGCTGCTCATGTAACATGGCTTCAACACCGTCCGGCCCCGATATCTCCACAGATTGTATTTTACATAACATGTGTTGTACGCTTATTATTTATTTATACACAATCAGTGCCCTATTGTATAATAAAGTACAATATATACGCTACTAGCTTCAGGTTAATCCAGGAAGCATAATGATAGTGTGTCACCTTAGAAGTCTTTATCTGTGATTGTTTTTATTTTATTATTTCCATGATGATAGAAAATGATATATATTTTTAATAGCAATGTTAATGAGAAACAAGTTTGTTTTTTATGTCCGCTGCTTTGAGTGTTAATGAAAATTTGTACCTATATTGTACCCGTGATGGATGGAGCTTTTATTGTTATAAGAATCCTTCACGGGGCGCTCATAGTCATTATTGTTTACCTACATGCCCATGTAAAAATATTTATGTAAAATATATTAAGTAAAGTCTGAAACAATTGTGATAGAATAATATTTAATACTTGATTTCCCTTGTAATAATAGCAGCATAGTTTATATTTTATCTAACATTTTAGTGGGTAAATTTTGTTTATAAATGCCTAATTATATTTTTATTACAGTTATTAATACCATTATTCTTTGCATAATTTGTTACATTTCTCAAGTTATAGCTATAAAAGCATATAATTATATTAACCCTTATGGCTTACTACATCTAAAATCGATATATATTATTATTGAGAAGAACTTGCTTATTATTTTATTTGTAGTCATAATTTTGGATTACTTTTTAATTGCAGAAGAACAGTCATTTTCTCTTATGTGTAACTATGAAGTGTGATTTGTATTTCCTAATTTAGACATTGTGTTTTAAGTTTAGACTCCTTTTTCAGGATTTTTATGTTATTATATTTTTCCTTTTTAAGATCGTAATAAATAACAATCAAAGATGATTTTATTTTCCTTAGAGAGAGATGGCAATCAGTCTTGGAATTTGTATACTTATATATATTTTTTTAACATAGATTACGGTGAATTGCTTATGATTTCATATGAAGATAACTTTTTGTTGATTCTGCGTGGATTATAGACATAGTATAATTTGAAGTTATATGTGGCTCACTGAAGTGAGTAATGGAAATGGTTTTTGTTATAAATACACAAGAATCCTCAAATACGAACGGAAGCATTGTTTTTTTTTACAATGTTTTTGTTGGGTTACCCATTTACCTATTTATTGTTTTAGTAAAGGCATGGTATGGTATAAAACATGCCAGTAGCTAGCATGATTTTTTTAAATATTAGTTGCTCATTTTACTTTCACCTGTTACTAGAAATGATTTCTTTTTGTGTTTTAGGATTAAAGCTCATTGCATGAGATAATATGAGATAATTTGTGAAAAGTTCTTAGTTTTTATACATTAATTTATTGATAAGAAATTAAATATAAAGATTCTCTGGCATTACTTAGTTTTAATTTCATAATATATACCTCTTTTAACATACAATTTTTGATACTAAAATACTACATATAAGGTAGACTTCTATGTCCTCAACATTGTTCTGGTACAGTCTCCATCAGATATACCAGAGCAGCCAAGGAGTTCAAAAATATCTGAACACGCATAGAGAGGCCTGCTCAGACATTTGTGAGCAACATGGCCATGAATATATCTGATGGTGAATGTATTTTATGTCAGCTTAATCCTTTTGATTGCCAAGCTGCCTTTGGAGTAATACCAAATATATTTACAACGAGATAGATGTATAATACCTACATATTTTCAATGGGGTTATCAAAAATAATAGCAGTAATTGGAGTGAGTCTTGTTCTTTCTTCGGCACGATTTTATTACATCATATCAGCAGGTCAGTAAGTTTTTACACAATTAAGACAAAATTACTATTATCACCATTTATTTTATATGTCATAATTAAGAAAGTTCACAATATATTATACCATAATTGTAAATAATAAACTATAATAAATTTAGTATCATTGAAAATGTTTGTAATGAAATAGGAAAATGGTAAATCCTGCCTTTCACGCTAATAGTTGTGTACAAACTTTTAGAGAACTGCTCTTATGTTGTAACTGTTATTGTCTCACAGCCACCAAAATAATATTAGTTTAAATTTGAACTTGAATACATAATCCATAAGAGTTTAAATTCACAACTGCGAAATAATGAGTTAGGTTTGTAATGAGGCTTGCAAAGCCTGCTTTATCCCTGGATAGCTTTTTAGAAAAGCCTTGAAGTAACATAGTATATAAAATGTCTCACTCTTTATGTAGTACTCAATATTTTATGTAATTAACATCATATTTAAAAATCACTACATTAACAAAGAATTTATATACCGAAGAACGAAAAAAGACCTGTTCTTTTGTAAACAGAAAATACCAGTATACATCCAAACCCTGTTGCAAAGTGTTAAAATGGTAACTAACAATAGAGGCAGCAGCATGATATCATCTATACAGTAATAATAATAATAATAAATATGCTTTATTGCACCACAAAGAAAGAAAACAAAATACAGAACAATTAAATACAAAGGTAGCAACAGGCGGTCTTATCGCTATAAGCGATCTCTTCCAGACAACCTTGGGGTAGCAGGAGATAAAAGAAACAGAAATCATTAACAATGGGCAGTGCATGAGCAAGATAGTAAACTAAAAATAAAATAAATACACATACATTTAGGAAAAAACATAAATAAATATAGAATATAAATACATACTATATACTTAGACAAATATATATTAAATAATAAACATTATCCAAAATACACATTCAATACATAAAAAGGCAAACTAAGGCAATGAAAGATAATGACTTTTTAATAAAATTTTAAAGCTTTGCAGAGTTTTTGCACATCTAACATCCAACGGCAAGGCATTCCATAGCCGAACTGCACGGAAAGTAAAAGAATCATTATAAAATTTAGAAGACGAAGGAGGGGGAACAAGAAGAAATTTACTCGAAAGCCTGGTGGAGGAGAGGTAAGCAAAACGTTCCTTCAGGTATGGAGGTACAGTATTAACATGTCAAGCACTAGAATGTTAACCTTACATTTGAATCTACACTCAATCAAACTACAAGCAGTTTCAGAAGTTAACATCATAATTGGTCATTTTAATGTATGTGTTCCACCAGTTGCCCATGAAACCGATGTCTACTATTCTTGAAGGAAAACTAAACATTGTAGGTTGCATGTAAGAACAATGTGCTTTGTAAATATCACAAGATTCACTGTAATCTGAGGTGTACATTATTGAAGCTATTCCCAAACTCTTGTAATGAATAGTGCCTTGGTTATAGCATGTTTCAAGATATTGTAAATGTGCATAGGACTTCGGGTTCAAGCAATCTTCGCTAACCAGGGCAATTTCATTGTGAACTTTCCTCAACCTGTCTTTAAAATCTAATTCATTTGGGTTGTTTTGCGATAAGGCGTAGACTGTTGCAAGTCCTATAGTCCACTTTAAAGCTTTCCTCGGATCATCCTGAATGTCAGTGCGTAAATCCTGAAGCATTTGACGATAGTCGATGAAAAGGTTCTTCCAATAATCAGCCCATTTTTCAATAATCGTCCCTTTCAATTTAGCAGGAAATTTTATTTTATCGCCAACTTTAGTAATAGCTACAGGCAACTTGGACAACCTGTTTACCGACATAGTTGGGTTGCACTTGCAACTAACTGGAGTAAAAGCTTCCGAAAATGATCTTAATTTACGAATTATATAAATCCATGATGTGACTAAATAAATTCTTAAACTATTGTAGGTTATGTTATATCAGTTAAGTCACTGACTTGACGTATGTTTGACTTTGACAACTTGACAAGAGACCGTTCAGAAATTCTCGAGGACTTCCCGTGACAGACGGAGAAAATATATTATGGCTTATTTACACACTGTTAAGTAAATTTTTACTGTCATTACTATACCTCGATATTTTTCTAGCAAGAACGAGAGATTGACAAAATTAAACATCGACATGACTGCTATCGATGAGTACATCCTGTTCTCATAAAAATGCTAACAACGCCAAAACAGGTAACCAAGAAATACAGGACCCATCTAGGCTTTGTTGTAAATATCTTATATTTCATATTAATCATTTCCTAAGGCTTTAGAGTATATTTTATTAATCTTTGCAATTTTGATGGGTACTAAATACAAGATATGAAAAAAAATGTATCATTTTGAGTATGATTTGCATAACGGTAATTTATCTCTAAGCTACGGCATTTTTTTATTTATCGACTACAATAAGACTTATCGATAACAGTTATGTCGATGTCTAATTTTGTCAATCTCTCGTTCCTGCTAGAAAAATATCGAGGTATAGTCATTACTGATTTTCTAGTGTCATTGCTTACTATAGTAGTATAGTAGTAAATATCGAGGTATTTATTTGCATTCACCCCACGGTTGTAATATATTATTATGTACCTACCCTTAATAACCTAGACTGACCTTGGAATATTAAAATCGAATCTATATTACACTCTGGCCACACAGCTAGAAAGTAGACAAAAGCGGCAAATTCAAAAAATGTGGGCGTAAAGAGTTGGTTAGCTGATAGGAAATTTGAATTTATCGCCTTTTTCTACTGATAAGCTAGTTGGCCGTTGGGTTATTTTTTTGTCGGCAAGTGTGATGAAAAACGTTGTATGCATCACGGTCGGTAAGCGGAATACAAACTCGAGTCATTAAAAGCACTCCGCATACGGCGTCAGGCTTCTAACACTCTCGTTAGTAATTCCTTCCTTGATGCACAATGTACAATTCATCACACTTGCTTTCTAAGCGCGCCACTGCTTGCATGCATCGCGGGAGTTAAAGAAACGTAAAATTTCTACGGCGTCGGGCTTCTAACACTCTCGTTAGTAATACATACCTCCATAGATGCACAATGTATTGCTATTTTCATACAAGAAGGAATTGACATTCTACTTTATAGCTAAGAGAGTTGAGATATGCACTAGTTACAAAACATAATATATTACATTTTACAAGGCTTTTTATTGGCACACTTTCAGTATCTTAGGGACATTAGAGAGACATGTCTAGTCCTTACCAAATAGCATAACCATAAGCAGTTAACTCCGAATTAGTCGATTAATTCTAGTTTGTGCAAGCGGGCTTATAATAAAACTTACTTCATGGATTATTCAAGTTTGAGGGCTTAAAACTTTTGTAAAAATTAAACACACGTTGTCAATTGCTCAATTTATATTTAACTTTATCAGAGGTCCGAACAAGCAGCGTGGTCATCGTAAAATCGTCAGCTCAAATACAAAGCTTAAGCAAAATTAGCCTTTTCTCGTGGGCATGGCACCGCCGCCTTTTGCTTCTCGTCTGTAACGCGAGGTAGCGCCTGCTATGCCAGGAATATTTTGGTTCATACTAGATAGATCTTCTAAGCCTGGCATCGGCATGTCTGGCATTCCTGGAGGTGGCGGAGGTGGTGGAGGCATTTGTCGGGCGACCTGTCAAAATAACGCATTTTGGGATAGAGTCTGTTCGGGAAGTACAGGCGTCAGGCAGCAGGCCCATGTCTCACGTGCCTTCACTTTTCGAAGTGCGGATGAATCAAATAATAATGTATCTACAAAACAGCTGCAATTTTTTTTATGTGCCATTTAACACTATTTTCTTGGCTCCTAACCATGTCAAATCCAATTGCACCAATTTAAAGCGAGACACAGGGCATAATTTTTTTTTGAAAAGATAGCGCTTTTCAAGACTCGGAATTAATTAACCCATGTCGTGTATTTTGAAAATAAATCCAGTTATTTCATTTAGTAACGAAATGATTAAACCGCGGTTGAAAATATTGCATACTTATTCGAACATACGAGTACTAACAGAAAGTTACCATAAAGGAATCATCGGTCATCACATCACGCACTTTAGGTACACGTTTGTTTGTCAATCTCTTGTTTCAACTAGTTCACTCTTTTGCTCAAAGGTTAACTGGAAGAGATCCCTTACAGGGATAAGTTCGCCTTTGTGAATTGTTGTGTTTTTTACCTGTTTTATTTGTGTAAAATAAAGAATTTACATTCATACGCAACAATGTTTGTTACGGTCGGTTTCGTCGGCTCGGCTGGTTATATTAATATATTAGTAGGTACCAAATTTCAACTTTCTAGTGCTGAGATTATCCGCGGACAGACAGACATACAGACATGGCGAAACTATATAGTTTCCAAATTTCATACGAAGTGTGATTGTATGAATGAGATTTGGTTAATTTAATCGAAAACAATTATTTTATGAGATACATTTTTTTTTAATTATTGTACTGTAATATGCCAATGACGCATTAAAAGGCAACCGAATTAATGCAGAATTATTTCGTACTTTCAGTCTCAATTACTGACTTACTAAACATTGTTTTTATTCATAATCATAAATTCACTTCGATATAGATACTCACTCGCTTCAAAGGCTTCTGTGAGTCCACGGAAGACCAGGGTGCAGCACTAACAAGTACTGGCTCGACCACCAGGCAAAGGGCAAAGACCGCCAAACAAAACGACTGTTTCATCTTCACTGGTCACTGCTTCATTGCGTCTAGTCCACTTAGGACAGACTTTATACGATCCATCATCGCATGATCCTGCAGCGGAAACCTTTGACAAACAATACAACTACTTCCTGTGTTAGATGCGCGAGATATGAGATAAAAATGTAATAGTAGTCCTGATTACAATTAATTACGTGTCACTTACGTGTTAGGCGCGACGCACAAGCAGAACAAGTTCATAATGCGATTAACTTACTTCAAACTATCTAGTAAAGTAGTAAAGGTACACAAGAACATTAATAAATAAAAACCAGCTCAACAAGTCATGTGGAGCCATGCTCAATGCCAGTTCCAAATTTACCTGGCTGCTGCCCCAAAAATGATCATGAATTAGATGGATTTACCTATCTATATGAATAGTATGTATATACCCAGTAAAAGGGATGAGACTCGTCATATACATTCTCACGGTTCTTATACCTGAAAACCGCATTAGATTCCAGTACATGTCAAAAAGTAATAATTACCATTATAGCAGCGTGGTAAACTGCACCATTGGGACCATTGCCAACCCTGGAACATTCCATATTTTTCAGCAGTCGCTTTATGGTACCTACCTACTTACGGTACGTTCAAGTTAAGCGATTGAAATATGCATCTCTTTTTTATAGAATGAAGGTAGCAAACAAGCATACGGCCCATCTGATGGTAAACAGCTTCCGTTTCGTAAGGACACCTGCATCTGTAACTCGAGAGCTGTCATACGCACGTTGTCAAGAAAGCCAAAGCCAATGGAACTAATAGGCGGTTAAAGGAACAAAACGGTTTTCCATTAATTGTACTGTAAACATACTGTATCCTAGAGTATTCTGGTATCCTTACTTACCATCAAGAGCACGACACTATGAGTTGTAGGTATGAGCAGTGTCTACTGCTGTCTAGCTGTAGTTCCGTTTATATGACCCCAACTTTTACATTTAGAACGACTCTGGCCAAGTGGTTTCAGTTCTCCTAAAAGTACCTATTTCATCATCATCATCATCATCATCATCATCATCATCATCATCATCATCAGCCTATGATAGTCCACTGCTGGACGTAGGCCTCTCCTATTAACTATGCGTATAGACGCATTAGGAGGTAAATGCCCATAATCGCCACGCTGGGCAAGCGGATTGGCGATCGCAGTAATGTGTCCACTACGATGACGCTGCTGCCCATCATAATTCCTTTATCAAATAATGGTCAGTGACACTTCAATCCCTTAGTCGACTCTTACGACACCCGCAGGAGGAGTTGGGGTGGTGACAAATGTATTCTTTCTGCCGTCACCACACGGCCAAAAGTATTTGGTGAAGCTAAATTGAAGAAGCGGTAAGTAGCGGTAACGCTTATTGAATCTGCCTTCACCAAATATTCGTATTGGATTATTGGTTATCGAGTTCAAAGTAGGTACCTACAAATTTTTAAAACTAACATGAATATTAATAAATCCTTTGTATAAAGCCAGTATTGGACGATTTGGACGGCCAATGTCACTGTTTCCGGGCATATATTTGAGCAGTAAGTATGTTCAATTTCGAATTAAACCAACATTCCACATTCATTAACTGTCGTAAGTACCGTGACTACCATGAGTGTGGAATGTTCCTCATTCTCATAAACACTTACAGCTAATTTAAACAACGAGTATGTTAACAGTTCAGAGATGCTTATCATTTTAACATGAAAAAACTCTGGCCTATTAGTGGCACGCGATGCATGGCTTGGCACATTGTAACAAGGACAACATATACATTTCTTGTGAGCTTTTTTTAACGACTCGTTATGGAGCCTAATACTCTGCGCTTAGCAACATAATAAAAAAAGAGAGATCTCTACTTCTCGCTGTAAACTGCCTTCTAACTTTCACCCGGTACTTACTCGTTAGAGTTATGATTCGATTTATTCACGGTGTTTTTCACAGAAATGAGACAACACAATATTTAAAGAAACTGTTCCCTGTGACGGCTCATAGGTTCGAATCCTCAAATTCTGGATCCAATTACGAGCTAACACATATCATGTGATTAGTTGTTAAATGATTGGTAATGATGTAAATATAAACAACTATTATGTTTCGTCAGTAGTTAGTTATAGTTTGAGATTTCTAGGAATGAACTTTTGACAGTTTAGAAATGACCCTTATCTATGACGATAAGGTCTATCGAAAAAATGGTGAGTCTTACCCCATGTCTTACCCTCATATTAATAAGGATTCATACATAACTGTCAAAAGTTCATTTTTTGAAATCACAGACTTAGGCTGCGTTTCCACCAGCCAGATGTGCGAGGATGTGTTTCCATACAAATGACACACCTAATGACTCGAGCGAGGTGTCATTTGTATGGAAACTTGATGGAAACACACCACTGAGGATTAATCTTTTTATAAAGCATTAACGACAAACGGGTCTTAATCGCGTTAAGACCTTTGTCGTCAAAATACGAGTGATAATACTGATAAATTTATAGATTAAATCAATATTTATATTTTATAAAGCATAATTAAGTTGGTACATACCCGAAAAACCTCGGCCTGTCTGCCGGTGTCTGCTAAGACCGGGTGGCCAAAGGTTTAGGCGTCAGCCACGAAAGTTGACTAAGCTGGCCTGTTACGATACTAAATTTCGAGGATTTTTCTCTTTCACTCAAACGAAGGCGTCATTAGAGTGAGAAAGACAAATCCTCGAAATTTACGAATTTCGTTTTTCGCTGGGGTTCGAAGCCCACCTCAAACGTTGGTGAACTTTGTTTTTTTTTTAACCTTGAAATTGAATACCTAGTTATTATTAGTTGGTTGTACGTTGTTTCATAGACAACATTTTCGCAGAATATTGGTTCATAGAAAATGTTTCTCGTATTTTCATTTCATAGAATGATCATTTTTCAGAGCTCTTACATTGTATAATTTGGTTTTGTATATTTTTTATTGTTCAGATATGTAGTTCTTAGAATTTTATTTCATAGCGTATTCAATCAAATATTATTAATTCGTATAGTATTTTTTGTCTAGAACAGTTGTTTCAAAAACTGAATATTCATAGAATGTTGTTTGTCATTGAATCAAACTTAATATTTTTTATTCAGTCATAATTCAACTATAGAATTATCATTACATACCATTATACAAATACAAAAGAAATACCTTTGTCCAAAGAATTTTAGTAAGCGATTTAGACCTGGGAACCGGTCGACGAAGCCCCGCTGCGCGGGGCTTCTATTTCTGCTCTAAGGGATAAAAGGTACCTAACGAACCTATCCAGGTTAGAGCAGGGGAGGTACAAATTTGTTATTTTTTAATGCGGGGGGCTCCGCCCCCCCGTCCCCCCTTTTTTGGTTTCGCAAGGATGACGATACGTAAACAATTAATTAAAAGTAAGTAGGTATTTTATTTATCCGGGAAACTACGCTCGAAACCTAAACAATCCAAGTCGGTTTTACCCTGATTTATTCTTGGATTGGTTAGGTTTCGAGGCTAGAACAAATTGAAAAGCTAACTAACCTAACCTAACCTACCCTACCTAACCTACTTTGCCTACAATCTACCTACTTTTTCTGGTAGCAGTTTGGTTTTTTTAGAGGGAGGGCGAATCAGTGTATAAGAAACAAAATACATACATGAAATATGACTATCACTGGGGTAAGAATATCACTATGCAATAAAGTAAATAGTGGAACTAAATATTATATAAACTAGTAAATATAAAACAAAAATCTATGAAAGAATTGCCTACAAAACAAAAATACATGAAATGTAATTCTAGTGTTTGGTTACTTTGTAAAGTAAAAAACTTAGATAGCAATATACATGGAACTGAATGTCTGTGAAATATGTTTTAAGCAATTGAATATTCTATGAAACAATAATATTGGAACAGAAATTATATGATCCAAATAATATATGAACAAATTTCTGTGAAACGAAATTCTATGAAACTTCTGTCTATGAAACAGTGTGCCACCTTATTAGTTACCTTATTAAAAATACTTATGAAATTTTAAATAGGTATGTGATGGATTTATCAAAATATATAGTCTAGCAAATCAACTTCGCAGTAAAAAACCGTTTTAATTTTAAATTTTCTGTTGGCGCCCATCACTAACTTAAAACATGTGGCGTCTTTGATAGTGATAGTACCGTATGTTTTACTGGACAAGTGTAAACGGGACTGTAGGTAACCGTAAGTAGCCCTGCGACCCTACCGCGAACTAGGAAATCCGCAAATGTGGGGAATTTTTCTCTGTCACTCTAATGAGGCCTTGGTTGAACTGACAGAGACAAATCCTTTTAACGAATTTCGATTTCGCGGTGTCTAGGGCGTTTGATATGTCAAACCGAAGAAATAAAAACGTCTATTCATTCGTTTCTTATATGACGTTTGTTCTCCTGATTTTCGTTCTAGTTCTACCCGCCAAAGTTTTCAACAAGTAATAGCTAATTAATTCAGGAACACATATTGTAAGTTTAAATATCATAATACGAATTACAGCAATTACCTTGGTAGCTACTTATTTACCAAAACTCTTGTAGAACTAGAAAAATCAACCATGGAAACTAAAATTGCTAAGAAAGCTACTCCAGTGGCAGCTGCGGCTGCTGGCAAAGTTTACGTTGTTGGAAACCGCGTCGGGCGTGGAGTGCCTGACATTGCCGATGCTTACACGAAGAAATGTTCTTGCAAGAGGGACAAGACCATCGTGTTTTGCAGAGCATGCGGCTATTACTGCAACGGTCGCATTCGACTGAAGTGCGAGCAGCATCCAAGAGTAAGTAGTATCATATAATTATATAGCGAGTTAAATTAGTTTAAAACTATTCTGCTGTCCAAAACACAATTTGAGAATTAATAAATTTAACAAGAACACTTTTCAATTGAACAAACATTCGAAAAATAACATTGTTACAGATTATAGAGCAATTGTTTCAAAGCAAACTGATTTGTATTAATATTTCATTACAGGTTACCTTCTTGCTGGACATTTCTGAATGTCCGAGGTGCCACTGCACTGTATTCCTGGATGAATATCTTAAAGCTTAGTGGCAGAATTGATATGAGATGCTTACTGACTGTTAGTTTATGTTAACATTTCAAAGATTTTATTAGTAACTGATAAATTAGATCTGTAAGTTTGTCATTAGATGATAAAGAAATAATATTTTTTTGTTATAGATAACTAGTTTGAGACAATCTTAAACATTAATTTTTAAACACTCAATTTGATATCTGAGTGGAAAAAAATAGTATTAGTACTTCTGTAATAAATCTCTTTTGTTGATAATTAGTGCAAGAAGATTGGTTGTTTTTGTAAACACATTCACTGCCAGACAAAAAATGGTGCACTACACCTAAATCTGAATATTTTTTTGTATGCACCCACTGTATGGTGATATGAGCACCTGCCAGGCGGGTCCTCGGCAGCGAAAGTGTTATGTGTATTCTGACTATTACAACACAGATTACATACAGATTTGAATATTAATATGTGAAACTAAAAGTTTTTATGGCAAAAATATTTTAGTGTTTCTGTATACATTCATATACTGTATGCCATCTTTGTAGTATACTAATTTAGCTGTTATAACTAATACAATATTTTTAATAATATATGTTTTTCTTGTGTCATGGTGACATGACACTTAACATGTTTGCTACAGGCTAATTTAATTAACATGACCATCAAGCATACTTGTATTGGTTTCAATAAATATATAATAATCTATTGCAGTAGCAAAGTATTTAATAACACATCAATCAGAATTATACAATGATGAGTAAAACAATTGATAAACAACAAATACAAGGAGTAGACTTGCCCACATATTTAAAATGAATTTTATGTTGAATGAAAAAAAAAATTCACTACATTTATATTTTATTTACACATCTTATTTCAATAGATACAAGGCTAAGTTTTTTATATTGAAAACCAACTTGGAACATCAGACCGGTCTTTGTTGCGTTCCAAATAGCTTTTAAAGGTTTTCTTTGCTTCATCCAAGGACTTGGCATCATCATCCTCAGCCTCTTTCTGGTCTACAAATAACTTTGGGTACTCAAACTTCATATCCTTTGGCTGAAAATATAACATTACAAATGTTCATTCTTTTTGAAGAAGATATTATAATTTTAAGCAAACTTCTTAGAAACTATTAAATTTTATTACTTTTAAATTGACTGACCTGACTCACCCAAGTGACCAATTATTTTATAGCAAAATATTCTACTTTATTTTTCTTATTACATAGGCCATCTAGCATCTAGTTTCATAGGCAGGTTCACTACTAATGTTTTCAAACTTACCAGAGTAACATAGGCATATTTGATATCATCATCT
Source organism: Thaumatotibia leucotreta (assembly GCA_025490895.1). NCBI lineage: Eukaryota > Metazoa > Arthropoda > Insecta > Lepidoptera > Tortricidae > Thaumatotibia > Thaumatotibia leucotreta. The sequence goes on along the minus strand of JALPQI010007587.1, from coordinate 12,830 downwards.
TTAATAATATAACCTTTTCCAACATCCCTTTTGAACTTCCCCATAGTTATCTTTGTCCTGACATCAGTAACTGGTACATTGTAAATTTTTTCCAGGTAATTTTTTATATCGTGTTTTGTCATTTCCATAGAACATTGGAAGTGAACTATGTTAGGGAGCTGTTTTAAATGAGGTTTGACAAGTTTCATCCAAAAATTTGGTAAAAACACCCTTAATTGAGGATTTCCTCTTTGATATAATGGATACCTGAAAGAAAGTTGTTTTTATTTTAATCAACAATATATTATTGTTAACTTACTAATGAGATTACCAATGAAATTCAATATTACCACCGGGTGGACATTTGTAACACAATTGCGGACTGTAAATAATAATTACAGACGATTGTGTTGTATGCTTGAGATGCCTAAGAATTAAACTAAAATAGAAAAGAAAAATGAAGAATATGGTGAAGTTGAAGTGTTGTGTTCTAAATTATTTAGTGACGAGATTTTTAGATTAGTTAATTTAGATAACATAACCTATCAAATTTAGACAGCGGCTGTCAAGTGTCAAAGCATTGGAAGAAAATCTGTTGTCTTTGGTCTGGCGCCACTGGCGCACATAAAGCGCTTTTGCACGTACATCTCGAATCAGACAGTGTTGCCAACTTGTCACATGTCTCTCTTACTCATTATGCAGAATAGCTAGATTAGACTGAAATAGATATACAAATTAGAAAAATAATTCCTAGAATTTAGTCCCTTCCATTTATTCTGCGTGTTTGCTTAACGTGTGCTCAAACTGACTTTTGCTTCGTTGTGCTGCTGTTGTGAAACGAGTTGCAGCGCTCTTCTGTTCAAGTGCTACTGTATGAAATTTTGAATGTTGTCGAAGAGGACTCCAACCAGCCATTGAGCTTGTTTGTCATAAAGAAAAATGGCGGTGGCCCTGTCACCCGATCAGGAGGTGGTAAGTAAATTAATATAATATATTATATTACGAAATATCTGATTAATAGCTTAGGACACGATGGCTCTTTATTGCGTTTCTTTATATATTTCATACAAACTGTACACACTTTACACCCGAAATGAAGTGCAACTCGCGTCATACCATTACCATGTCATCAATGTTTGTTTTGATTCAGCCGTGCCCGCTTGTTTTTGCTCATTTCATCCCCATATGACGACAAACTATATAAATTATAACATTGACATATGCTTTCGAAGTTAACATACAATATTTTAATGAAATGTACAAAAAACCTTATTATTCCTTTCATTATCTTTTATAAACTCTATCAAGTAGGACATTGGTGGATGTGGGTTATGTGGGGCTATACTTATTCGACGACTGTATTCTTTGTTTTGTTTCAAAAATCCGCTACTGCATTATTTTTAGGATATCGATATTCAGCTTTCATTGATAATAATTTCTTGGCCTATCATTTATTCTAATATTGTTGAAATATCATACCTACTTTTTGTCTTTGATATTTTCTTCTTAAACCTTCAGTGATTTTTTTATTTAAAGTTCTGAAGGATATGTGTAACTTTATTGCACTAAACAAATTTACAACAAGAAAGATAATCTTTTTATTGGATACAGTCACATCTAGTACTTACTACTCTTGACAGATCAACAGTTATTATGAACAACACTGTATTCCAAAATAGTACGCGCCTGCAATTGGATTTTTAGTGCTTCATTGTTAGAATTCAATTTACGACAAGATAGTATCTTGAGATGCAGCATTGTTCATGATAAGCATCACAATTAGTTAATTGAAAACTTGGAAAGTTTATGGTCAGAAATCAGAATCTTTTATATTATTTACTTATGGGAAATAAAAAAGAGCAAAATTAAGCATTAATTGCATACATCCTATATAAGAATTAACCCTTCGCATATGAGGTGAAAATGTTGACATTTTCATACATTTGGGGTCTGGTATACCCCACCTTGTATGCCAAAGATTAAATTATTTTAGTTTCTTTATTGATGTGTGCAATTATTTTCTGCGGCTTCTAGGATAGCAACCTATCTTTTTATTTCTCTTTCTCATTTGGTTGGTAGAACAGTCCACCTCTTATCTATCTATCATGAATGACAAATGTTTGGCCCGTCTTCATTATTGCCTTAATCCCTTGTATGCCGGAATGTGGATTCGCGTACAAGAAAACTATTAGAAAAAAAGATTTTTGGCACATGAGAGGTTAAGCTGAACCTGCAGTCTCTGTTACCATTGTTTACAATCTTATCTTATATGGTATCTCTGACTTTATTTATTCTTCTTAGTTTCCGTACTTTCAATAGGCTCCTTTTCCATTCTGTGTTGACATGATACAATTTCTGCTTGTACTTTCTTAGTAAAGACATCTGTAGTTTATCAATTTTATCATGTGTGGCATGTGCAGTTTAAACTGGAAAGCAGTAATTTATGGAAATTTTTCTTTATTTATAAATTATTATTTCCTTTTAGAATTTCTTTATGTGACCAGACTTTTTTCCCATCTGTGCATGCATTGAATGGATTCATTCAAGAATAGGATATTTACTACTCATTCATCACTAGCAAATTTTTAATAAGCTAGCAATGGTTGCGATGTAAGTGATACCTACGTCAGAAGGCACGCACCCATTACCTGGTGCCTGCACGCTTCCTTGAACATGAACACCAGTCAACACCTATGTGTCACATTTCGTCAAGTGTACAAATGCCCGTCATGTTTCGTTTACGATGAACACCTTCCACCTACTTTTTCTAGTAGGGTAAACTCGGGCGAATACGTAGTTAGTTCCCAAACTTTGAACATGTTCTTTTTCAAAGTGGATGTAGAGCTAGAGAGTGTCACTAGTCTATCATATACTTCTCCCCAATCTTGAGTTACTTCTACACCATCCAGCCAAATCCGAATAGAAGTCGAGAGTTACGCCACTAAACCGAGCTCTGTCGCGTCCGTCTGTTGCAGGTTCTATGACGATGAAAAAAAATTGGTAGGTAAGGGAAAATCAAACAGCAAAATCATTTTCAATTCAGGAAGAAATATGTTTTTTAATTTTTTACCAGGAATTGGGCGAGTTCAACCTACATACGATATGACACGCACGGCACGCGGCGTTGCGTAAACAATCTACAAAAACTTGTCAGCTTATCCCAAGTCTCGCAACACCTAATAGAATTGCTGTTCAGTGGGCGTGTAATTTCTCTTTTTACTACAAGATGAGTAAATAATATGGCTGTTAGCAGCATTTAAAACGAGAAAAACAGGCTATTGTTCTATTAAACAGACTTATATTTTTATTTTATGTGATTGCGAATTCATCAATCTTTGGCGCTATCAAAGCTTATTTAATTTTATTTCTTTGTCCTATTAAAACATCGGGATAAATGTTGCGGGATAAACGCCAACTTGCTTTCACGACCTGTCTTGGTCCGACGTTCGAAAAATCGATTAGGTAAATAAATCCTACAACAAAATCAGATTAACAAGTTATTGAGTGAGCCAGTGAGTCACCGATTACTTCAAATCCCATCAGATCGGTCGGGCAATTGAGGGCACTCTATCAGCGGGCGCTGCGTCCGGCCGCTCTCCGGCACTCAAACTTAACGGCTGATTTATTACGCCGATTTCCGATCCGGCGTTCCCACAGTGCCGCAAATTTAATACCAAATACCTGTTGGTATTTATAGACATTTCAGCGGAAGTGTCGTAAACATGGCTACCATGAAACGTGCGGACGTCAGTCCCCCGCCGCTATTTTAGGCACCCGCCGCGTGTAAACCAAGTGTAAACAGTCATACTGCATGTCATCTAGTTGACTTACTCACGGTTTCGTGAATGAGAATCCTCCCACTAGGTTTAGTTATAAAATAGTTGTAAACAAACTTCAAAAAACTTGCATTATTCTCCATAATCACGCACTTTTACAATATAATCTTGGTTTTATTACGAACTTAAAACCTTCAATTCAACCTTGAGTTCACATACATTTTAGTTAAAATTATTGATATTTATTAGTATTCACGTAAAAATATTTTTGAGAGCGGGTATGCCAAAGACGTCAAATGCTATGGAAAGTCAGATATTTGGTTAAATTTATTGGGATTCTACTGACGATTGGTTTACGTGTGGTAGGTATGTGTCTACCGTCTTGGGGTAATGGATGAAACGGCTCATGTACAAATCATGCGAGGTTTTATCGGCAACTTTGTGACCCCCTCCCCCTGGTGATGTTTGTTGAGGTTCTTGGCTACAATACTGTCCTGACGTATACGCTAAGGAGTTAACAGTTGCTTAAGTTGATAGACACCTGTCACTGGAACATTTAAATCAAACCTATTGGAATGATCTTTCACCGTTAAGTTAAAGGTGTGATTTCGGATGGTGAATTGCTTAAGTAGTGTGACATTTAAAAGTGTAATAAACCCGTGACAAAGCCGGCCGGCGGATGCGCGGTCGACGACCGGCAATCGATAGCATTCTATTTCGGAAGTACACTGCACAAATGTTACCTGGAGGCTTTGCTTTCTCGTTTAAATATAGACTGATCTCTATTGCCTATGTATTCGATATAGTCATTCATTAGTTCATTTTCGATCGATCTATAAATTATTCGTCAATGTGCGATTGTGTAGCTTTAACATTCTAAAGGTTAAATTATTTTACGAATACTGTAATGTATACTTGGGAGAACAATGGTTTTGGTAATCATCATTCCTGTATGCGAGCCTCTTTAGTAAAACGTCCCAATTTGTCGCTAACCATAAGAACGGGATTTGCTTGTACTATAATATGAATTATCTATAAGCGTCCTTGTGGTTAAGTTAAAAAGTGGGACGATTTACTAAAAAGGCTCACATTTTATAATTGATCAGTGATCAGATATTTTTGTTAAGTTTCTGGTCGATACATACAACTTAGAACAAATACTTAGAACAAATCATTTCCATAAAAACAAGCAAACTAATGTTGGCCATGCAGGTATTCCAAAAGGCGTGGCATGACATGACACAAGGATCTGGTCTGACTCAAAAATAACAGGAAATCAGTAGGTCTGGGCTCTCAGAAGCGGCAAAGTATACTTTTCTCGAGGCATACCGGTGGGATGAATACATTATACCTTGCGATCTTTTGAGGTAAACCAGTGCAAAAAGGGATCTCCGATTACAGATAAATGATATGAATCACGAGGCCACAGTCGTATTGGTTCACAGGAAGAACGCTTGTGCTCGGTAGGGAATATAACCTCGTGCGATCAACATCCCTGCGGTCTGTTAGTAAATACGGGATCTGGAACTCGCAGTATTAATACACATAAAGTTTATTGATTCTGGTAATATTCCTATACCTCCATAGCCATACTATTTGTAGTTATATAATAGATTGATTGTCCTAACCCCCTAACAATATGGAGAATCTGTTGATAAAGTTTTGCTTTTTCCCAGAACTAAAATTATAGACCTTCACTTCGTATGTCATAGTCATAGTTTTGTTCTGACGATGCAAGGGTAGGAACTCAATACATCTAACTTTAACTACTCACAGCGGGGTGGTATGTTTAACAAATTTAGTTCGTCGTTGTCCTTCTATGAAATGCTAATTAAGATGTACATTTCGCTTGCCGAGACCCCGCATGAGCATGATCCACCAGTTCACCCACTCAATTGTTCATCGCTTAATGTGCTGACGGTTATTTCTATTTGTCCACTATGCAGTTTACTCTGTTATCTGTAGAAGTAGCTGTACCTATTGTAGGCTGCTGGCATTATAATTAGGTGTGTATAACTTGTTTTAATAGCTAAGAGTCTCAAGGATCAAGTGTGTTGAGATATTGTTAATAGCCCACAGAATGGGCTCGCCGGAAGATCAGCGCTAACCTCTGGGTGAGGATTATGCTGAGGAGAGTCCATTTCGTGGTAAAATATTGTGCTGTATTTTGTTTGTATTCATTCTGTGTTTAGTTTTACTGATTTTTACTACGAATAAATGATTTGATTTGAATAAAATTTAGACGTACATACATTCTAGATATTTGAAATGCCCGCTTGTGTTTACGTTTACCCTGAAATTCCTGAATTGCGGTAAACTAAGCAGTATCTACACCGTCCACGTGCCTGCGCTCCACCAAGCGTATTCGAATACATTATGGCAGGGGGTGTTGGTCTCCCTATACAATAGGTATTTGGTAGGGTAGAGGAAATTAAATTATGCATTTTGCCAGTGTACCTATAAAATTGTCAGGGAAGGTGTTGGAATTAATTAAAATTGTTTAAATATTGACTCGAGCGTAATATTTCTCGTGATCTCCTAATGTTCTTTAGTATAGTTAATAGATGATTGTTTAGTAATTAAATATGTCATGAAGTCATGATTTATGATATGATTATAAAGTATCCTAGTAGTCAAAAAATTTACTACATACTTGTGTCTTACAGGCTATTTTTTTACAGGCTATTCACTCAAATATGTGATTAATGATTGTCTGTCTATGTCTGAATATGACGCTCCACACCCATGTCGTCGTGTCTTTACCTTATTTACATTAGTCTAGCTGAATTAGTCAGTGAGCAGTCAGATGCGTAGGTAAAATACGACTGTAAAACACTCAAAATGCAAATGCGTCGGCGTTACACTATACAAGGTGCCGATGAGGAAAGGGTAAATTTTTGGCTAAAAGAGGCAAGAAATGTTATACGAGTTTTGGTCAAATCTGAAAAAAAATGTTATTTCGAATGCTACATAAAAAAATATTTTATTAATAAAACTATCGCAAAAAATACACTTCAGTTTTTTTTAAGTATGCTAGGTAATTAACGTTTTTTTTTGTTCATTTGATGTCTGTCAATTAAGTGTGACTGTGACAAGACTAAGACAACAGCAGGCTAAGCACATGATTGGTGCGACAGTATGTCGCCGCGAGATAGATCTCCCGTCCTTCACTAGCTATATTAACAAAAGTGGGACGGATAGACTATCTCGCGGCGAGATACTGTCGCGCCAATCATGTGCTGAGCATACTGGTTAACGAAATCGTTACCTAAAATCAATGCAATCCGCTGTTAAAAATGTTCCCTTCCCTCATGGGCATATTGTATTGCTTTTGTTTAAACGGATTTCACAAATCAATTTACCCTTGCGAACGTTATAAGAACATTATTCAATTGCTCTGATCTTATAAAGGGGACACTGCATTGCTATATTGAAATTGAAACGACTTTATCAATATTATCATAATATTCATAATTCTCGTGTTGGTATATTATTGTTCGGATGTATCGACGCCGCGTAAGCTTGCTGTGCGTTTCGCGCGACGCCCAGTTGCATTTCGGAGACGTTTCCGTACGATCGTACGTGTACACATTAAACTCTACGTTGTTCTGCCTAAATTACGTGTAATTTCTTAGCCAAATGACTCAGGATTAGCAACGTAATAGCAGGCTTTAGTGCCGGATCATGCGTCAAACCGCATCTGCTTCATCGTCACGTGGTTCAATAGTTTCATTCATGTTGAGGAGTCGAGTTTCCTTAAACAGTACCTATTGAATAGCAAACACATTCATACTCATTCATACTTTACCACAACAGTTTATTGTCCGTGTTTATTCACAAATTCTTTACTTTATTTAAAATAATGAAACGATTGTTTAAATAACTTGTTATATGTGATAGTGTAAAAAAATATTCCAGCGGTAAAGGCAACGTTATCAAAATAAAAATCTCTGTTTTGTAAAGGGGAGGGAAGAATTCACCAATCACGTTTTCCAAGAAGGTTTCTTCATAATAGTTTAAAGCGAATCGTACCATAATAACTGATAATCTACCTATCAAAAATGCATTTTTACATTGTAACATTTTAATTAAATTATTCAGTTAAAAGAATCGATTAACACAATTTTAAAAGTATTGTTAAATTAAGGTCAATGTAAACGCCATTAACTTCAGTTAGAGCAGCCGATATCTTTATCACAACCAAACTGCATCTATAATGCTTCAAAACCTACGGACAAATAAAACATGGAAGCCGCAAGCCATACTAAATTGCCTTTTAAAAACTGTCCTGGATTTTTAATTGACAAGTGTCACCCCTTCTTCAATGCATCAGGGTAAATCCACAAGACTGTAACGAGAGTTACCAATTCTTTCCTATGTTTTAAAATTAATTAATCAAAGTTGAGTTTCCGTACGTCTAGCCTAGCCTAGCCCTGTTTACCCTTAAATGTACTTAATTAATATGAGAACATACAAAAGAATTGGTAACTCTTGCTACAGTCTTGTGGATTTACCCATCATGGTAATGAATTTTAATATCAATCTATAAAAACTTAAACCGCCATTTAAAAATAGTTGTGATCGGTCCATCAAAGATTCTGTAAACATTTGTCAAAGTTGTTGCGCCGAAAAATGCGATGTTATATACGGTCTCATTTCAAAACCTACAATATCTGACATACGACATCTCGGAGCGGCAGTGCGGTGCGTGTGCGCTCATACTAATGCGACCGGCGCGAGCGCAGGAAACACATCCCGGAAGAATTAGCGCCCCGCCTACTGCAACTTGTTTGCATTCAATTTTATTTGAACTGCCAGTGTGTCCCGGTGTCCTTATCTTTACGAAACCAAGTTATCTTTCACCGGCATTAATACCCGTTTAGGATTCAGTCGCGCGATCGCACGTTAAGGCTCGACTGCCAATGAAAGTGTGGCGAAATAGTGAAATCAGTTTGAATTTAGTAATAACTATGGTTGACGATTAAGCAAAGTGAGGATCTCTTTAGTCAGCATGGGGCCGCGCAGAGATGGGCATTATTCGAATAAATTTTTATCGGAATAATTATTCGAATAAACAATAATTCACGATTTCGTTATTCGCGAATAATTTAGTCACGAATGATTTATTCGCGAATGAATCATTCGCGAATAAATCAGCCACGAATGAATTATTCTGCTGGTTTTTAAATGACGAATGATTTATTCGTTATTTTCATTCGAATAAATCTACGAAAAACATATTTTTCTGTTGCATTATATTAAATTAAACAACATCAAGCATAATATTTAACATAAATCGTGAATACTGTAATTTGTTCTAAGTTCTAGCACGCTAAAGAATGTTAAGGGTTAGGGGTAATATTATAAACCCAGGTAGTAAGTATAATTAGCGAGACGAGTGGCGACCGGGGGTGGCGGGCGGCGACGGGTGGTGGTGGGGTGGCGACGAGTGGTGGTGAATGGCGACGGATGGTGGTGGGTGGTGACGGGATGCGGTGGGGGGAGGCGGGCGACAACGGGTGGCGGCGGGCGGAGGCTGGGGGGTGGCGGATGGAGGCGGGTGGCGACGGGTGGTAGTGGGTGGCGACGAGTGGTGGTGAATGGCGATGGGTGGTGGTGGGTGGCGATGGGTTGCGGTGGGGGGAGGCGGGTGGCGACCGGGGGTGGCGGTGGGTGGAGGCGTTGGGTGGCAGGCGGCGGCGGGTGGTGGTGGGCGGCGACAGGTTGCGGTGGGGGGAAGCGGGTGGCGACCGGGAGTGGCGGCGGGTGGAGGCGTCGGCGTCGGGTGGCAGGCGGCGGCTGGTGGTGGTGGGTGTCGGCGGGTGAAGGCCGGGGGTGGCGGGCGGCGGCGGATGGAGGCGGGCACCCACCACCTCCAGCCACCACCCATCGTCACTCGTCACCACCCACCTCCCCCCGCCATCGCCCGCCACCCCCGGCCTTAGCCCGCCGCCACCCGTCGCCACCCACCACCACTCGTCGCCACCCATCACCACCTGCCATCGCCCGCCACCCGACGCCTCCCCCCACCGGAACCCGTCGCACCCCACCCCCACCTGTCGCCATTCACCACCACTCGTCGCCACCCACCACTACCCGTCGCCGCCCGCCACCCCCCACTGCAACCCGTCGCCAGCAACCACCTGCCGTCGCCGCCCGCCACCCCCGGTCGCCGCCCACCGCAACCCGTCGCCACCCACCACCATCCGTCGCCATTCACCACCACTCGTCGCCACCCACCACCACCCGTCGCCGCCCGCCACCCCCGGTCGCCACTCGCCTCCCCCCACCGCAACCGTCGCCACCCACCACCATCGGCCGCCGCCCGCCACCCGCGGCCTCCGCTCGCCGCTACCCGTCGCCACCCACCACTACCCGTCGCCAAAGAAGTGCAGAAAGTGACTTTGTTTTAGTAATTATTCGTGAAAATTCATTCGACGAATAAATTATTCGCGATTAAATTATTCTACGAATAATCTATTCGAATAAAAATAATCATTCGACAATTTCATTCGTCATTCGCGATGATTTTTTTTATTCTTATTCGTTATTCGTCATTCGAATAAATTTTGCCCATCTCTGGGGCCGCGGCTGATCAAGATGGAGACGACGTTCGTTATATTCAGATTACGGCTTGCCAGGGTATTTATTGTTTTGTTTATTTATTATGTTTTTGTTTGGCAATGTCTTTTGTCATCAAGCCATACAGATTACAGGGTGCAACAATTAATGGTGATCCGTTTCAACGCCGATCCAGTATCGTAATCTGGTTAGGAAAAAAGAGAAATGATTTCGTGGAAGTAAATTGTCATTCTTTATATGGAGGATTGGCCTATTAGGGTGACCGGCCCCATACAAACTTATTTATTTCTTTAGGTATTTGCCTAGTCAGAATTCTATACTGAATAGACCCTTAAACGGATCACCCTATTTTCGTCACACCCTGTATAAGGCACAGTCAGCATCAAATACTTTGTAGAAATCAATTAGGTACGGTGTATCGATCTATTAGGCCATTTGACTGCTACAATGTATTTGACGCTGGCTGTACAGAATTGTATCATAACATAAATATTTATACATTCCTTCACCATAATCTATATTTATGATGATGAAATTGATGAAGCCGACTGTACGACTGTTATAAAGCATTTCAGTGTAAACCCCAGTGTGTATAGAGAGTACTTGTCACAATAACAACATAGGTATTGCGTGTTCTCTTTATCGCTATTCGCTATGTACTTAAATCATTCTGTGGTCATAAACAGATATAACAAAGGGGTAAAAATGTATGCATAATTATTAGTTTATTACTTTTATTGCATATACTACCAAGTTATACGACGTTAATCAACGTACCTAAGCTCATTAAATTTAGTTTTAGCAACGAACTGACAATAATTTGTGCATCTACATATATTATACATATTTCATGAATGAACAGCATTTCAACATCACACTTGTGAATTTCAATCCTCGAATTGTATTAATCTCATGCAATCTTATTTTGATCAGTAATTTCAAACCTAGTCCCATAAATAAGTCAACCGATCTAAAATAGAAGATCCTTTAGCTATTTGCGCATAGCAGGAGGGATCCATTTTTCGACACATTATTCATCTGTTACCAATTCTGCTCCACGTGTCCCAAAAAACGAGTCGCACACCATAACCAACTCACCCCCTTATTCATAAACGTCTCCCAACTTAGCAAGCCGCTAAGTATTGTTTGGCTCTTTCGGTCATATAAATGTCTGTAAGATAGAAAGGGGCAGACAATACTTAGCGACTTGTTTAGAGACGTTTATTAATAAGGCGGTTAATCTTTCTCTACAAATCCTCAATGTTATCTTTTTAATTTTCAGGCGACGAAAGCGTTCCTCGATGCCTTGAGCGAGTCGGGGGCAGCGTGCGTGTCGCGCGCGACCGCCATCAAGTTTTTGCTCGCGCGAAAGTTTGACGTTGCGCGCGCACACGAGCTATGGCGGCAGCACGGCGCCACCAGGCGACGGGAGGGGCTCAACAAGTTTGAGCCGTTCGAAGACCCACTTAAGAGCGAATTGGAGACGGGGAAGTTTACTATACTGGTGAGCATCTGAGACTAAGTTCACTGCTGTTGTGAAGCTGTTTATTGTTCCTACCCATGAGCTGTGGCGGAACTACAGCGCCACCAGACGACGGGAGGGGCTCAACAAGTTCGAGCCGTTCGAAGACCCACTTAAGAGCGAATTGGAAACGGGGAAGTTTACTATACTGGTGAGCATCTGAGACTAAGTTCACTGCTGTGTGAAGCTATTTGTTGTTCGTACCCATGAGCTGTGGCGGCAGCACGGCGCCACCAGGCGACGGGAGGGGATCAACAAGTTCGAGCCGTTAGAAGACCCGCTCAAGAGCGAATTGGAGACGGGGAAGTTTACTTATACTGGTGAGCATCTCAGAATAAGTTCACTGCTGTTGTGAAGCTGTTTATTGTTCGTACCCATGAGCTGTGGCGGCAACATGGCGCCATCAGGAAGAGCGAAGAGCTCGACAATCTTGAACCTTTTAAGATCCATTGAAGATTAAATTGGAGACGGGGAAGTTTACTATACTGGTGAGCATGTCCTGAACTACGCAGTTATCAAGTTTTTTCTCGCGCCAATAGCAGCCATGAGTTGTGGCGGGTAACATTGAGATACTAGGCAGCGGGAGGGTAAATCCGCTCAAGATTGAATTAGAGATGGGTATATTTACCACGGTAATCATGTGCTAGAGATGTGCCATGCCCGCTAAATTTCCCAATTTTCACAATATTGTTATGGTGAACATTTGCCACATTGTGTAAAAAACTGCTGTCGCCCATGAGCTACACAGTTATCAAGTTCCTGTTTATTCGCATCAGTTGAGCCGTTGATGTATCATGGCAACGAAGGGTCTGCACAACCTCTTTTAGGTTCGCTTGATTTTTAAATTAGATTTTCAAGTTTGTGTTATTTCTCTTATAGGCTTTTATAGAATCACGGGGTAAGGGCTTGGTAAGTCCGTGTCGTTTCAATTGTTGTTCTAAACTAAAAATGTGAACTTTGTTAGGGGCTGT
>JALPQI010007586.1:0-32130 GCA_025490895.1 Thaumatotibia leucotreta | reverse complement strand
GTCATATCTCATTTTTATTGCTAAAAGAAATGACAAATATAACGTGCGACCCTACCTTTCCCTCGCAATTTCGTACCACATTATCAAACATGTCCGATCGTGTTATAATACTGCAGTCAATTGTGTGACTATGACAAAAATGGGTACTGAAGAATAAATAGGTTCCTTTTGCTACGTGGAGGGGCAGACGCCCCGTGCAGCCGACTGTATGCCAAAGTGGCACGCAGGGCTTTGCGGCCATGTGAAATGAGTTACAGCAAGTTAGACAGGTGTTGAAGAGCCAGCGGGAGACACGCTCAGGGACGGCACGGCATCACCACACATCGGAAAAGGCACCAGAATTTCTGTCTTATATTAAAGCAGTGACAGACGTCTATTTTACGCCAGAGGTTTAGCATTAGTACCGTTTTTAGAGTTCTGTAGCCAAAATGGCAAAAATGGGAAACCTTATAGTTTCGCCATGTCCGTCTGTCCGTCCGCAGTATAGCTCAGTGGCCGTTAATACTAGAAATCTGTAATTTGGTACAGGTATACATATTAATCATGCCAACAAAGTGGTACAATAAAAGCTAGATTTTTATTTCGGGTAGCTGTAATCCTATAGTGTTGAGTATCATTGAATAGGTCTCTTAAAAAGAATACGAGTCTTAAATAAGAGTTTTATTCTAACGTCAATATTTTCGGAGATAATCGCTTCAGAAGAAAAAAAAATTTGCCTTCTCTAACTTTTGATACACACGTATGTCCAATAGAATACTTTGAAATAAAACTATTTTGAACATAATCGGCCCAGCCGTTTTTGAATAACTACGGAACCCTACACTGACCATGGCCTGATATGCTTTTGGCCGGTTTTTTTGTCCTCATATGAAGATTGGGCTTCTTTCGCGCTTTCCAAAGGTCAGGAACCCGCTTGGCTACCCGGGCATAATGTCTACAAGACTGTCGGCGTACATATGCAGGGTCCAGAAAATAGATACAGACAACTGTGCTGTGTGCTGTGCGTGAGGTACTGGCATTCGTTTTGTTAAAAAACAAGTTATAAAAGTTTTTTTGGAAGTAAGGTATCGAGCGAGGTTAATTCTAATTATGATTTCTAGATCAATGGCAGATCGGTCAAATACGTTTAGTCTAACGTTTAGTTTAAAAAAAAAAACTTTTTTTTAAGTTTTCAGAGGCTTCAAAAACTGGAAAAAGAACGCCATAATGATAAAAAAACTGCAAAATACATAAAAATGACATATACATATAGATGACAGTCGTTGCGTTTAATTTTGTATTGGGAAAGTCATATTTATAAGAAGCATCTCATGAATTTCACACCAACTAGATAGATTACAGCCCGTATACTATATTATTATTATATGCTTATTTTAGGTTCTATAGGGCTAACCCATCCGTCATGAAACAATAACATTCTAAACTTTAAGTAGGGCACCCGAGAAAATGTACATACATTGACTCATCGAATATTCACGATCCTGGGAACCGAATGTTGCCTTGATTATCCCAACATTGTTTGGAATCCATTAAACATATTGATTGTTGTTTTCATAATCTTAAGACTCCGGTAAAGGATGTGAAAGTGCAAATCGTTAATAATGAAATAACGCGTTCAAAATGCAACTATTAAGATAAAATCACCTTTTTCAGTGAAATGGTAGGTATACAAGTTAGTTGTAAGATTTCATTTGTATGTACCTGCTGTAATATTGTGTACGTGCTTATACTGAAATTAATGATATTGTTACGCCGGTGGCATGATAAAAACTACAAATATGATTTTTGACACGTTAGAAGCGTTTTCAGCAGGCTGAAATGCGTTTTCAGACCGTTTCAGAAGGTCCTCTTTCACATACTACAAAATCAAATATTCACCCCAGATACCGTCGTTTTCAGGCGCCTGAAACATGTTTTCAGGCCGTTTCAGGATACCCTCTATCCGATGGCGCAATAACCTGAAAACCCGTTTTCAGGCGTTTTCAGGACCCCTTTTGGGCCTCTCAAGTACAAATCGGTATATAGCTAAATTTCCCATAGGAGTGAAAGAGAAAGCACTATTAGATAAAGACAGCATGAGAGAATGTTCTGGAAGGATGTGAATGAGACAGCTATAGAGAGAACATTCTGGACGGGTGTGAAAGAGAAACCTGTAGAAAGAGACAGCGATACTCTAGAATGTTCGCGCACCTAACTCGGGAACTTTCTAGAGTCGAATCTTCTCGTACTTTGTAGATTTGAGTGGCTGGTATAAATACACAGCATGACCCGGCCGAGGAGGAGTTTCAAGTGAGACAGCGAAGAGATAACATCAAGAGCTAAGACTGCGATTCTATCGGCGAGTTTGAGAGTGTAAAAGTGTACCAGTTTGAAGTGTTAAGTGTGTGACTAATAGTGTTTTAGTAAAGTGTTTGTTCTTTTAATTAGTAATTAAAGTATCAGTTTTAATTAGTGGCTTATTTATACATTTTCTATAGAAAACCCACCTCACGAACGTAACATTTGGTGTCAGAAGCGGGATAGAAAATGGGTATAACGCCACGTGACAACGAGACCGAGCCAAAAGGAGTTGTGACCCGGAGCCAAACTGCACGTGAGGAACCTGCAGCGCAGGAGGATATTGCAGTACGTGAAGAGCCTCCAGCATGTGAGGATACTGCATCCAAGCCCGGTCCGTCTGGTTTGCAGGCTAAGAGTACTCAAGACGTAGACCTCAGAACTATTCTGATTCTCCTGAAGGAGCAGTCGCGCAAACAAGATGAACAGTCGCGGAAACAAGAAGAACAGTCACGGAAACAAGAAGAACAGTCGCGGAAACAAGAAGAACAGTCGAAATTGATTCTTCAAGAGTTGCACAAGGCTGCTACTGAATGGAAGCAAGAAATGTACGAAGTCCAAGGGAAGCTCAGTGACATGGAGAACAAGATTCATGTTGTAGAGGAAGCGGTTGAGCGTCGCCTCCAGAAGCTTGAATTAAAAGTAGCTAGTGGCATCAGTCCCTGCACACCTGAGATATCTGTGCCGGGAGGTGGAAAATTTAAGGCACCTCCTTTTGATGGAACATCTTCGTGGGCGGCGTACAAGCTACAGTTCGAGTCCGTGTCCAAAGCAAACGGTTGGAGTAAGGAGCAAGCGATGACGGCTCTGACGCTGGCACTTCGTGACGAGGCTCTTACAATTCTAGAAGCTCTTGGAAAAGAGCAAACTTACGACCGGCTTCTAGAAGCATTAGAAGCCCGTTACGGAGACAGTCATCTAGAACATGTCTACCGAGCTCAACTGAAAGACAGAACGCAGGGACGTAATGAGACATTGCAACAATGGGCCCTGGAAATTGAAAAGCTGGTCAGAAAGGCATACCAACGTTCAGCTGACTCTTGGATAAAAACAATGCTGGTGCAGGCATTTGTTGATGGGATCCGAGATTTGGAAGTAAGGGCGGCAGTACGACTAGGGCACCACGAAAGCCTTAAGGATGCCGTAGCTCATGCCCTAGAAGTTGAAGCTGTACGCCAAGATCCATCAAGATCCTATAAGCTACGTGAGGTATCTGCTAGGGAGCCGATTGCACCACGTCGGGAGTTTGGGCCACGATGTTACCATTGTGGAGAACGTGGCCATATACAAACTAGTTGCCCGAAAAGAAGCAGCAGGAGAGAACGAGATGAATCCCCTGTGACCAGGAATAAGGGCTCTGTACGACCAGAGCCGCAGCAGGGAAACGAGTAAGAGCCAGGACTAAGGGACGAGTGCTGGCTGGTGGTCGAAATGTCCCAGTAGTGATCTCACAAGTCAACGACGGGAATAGTCTGGTCGTCAAGGGAGAAATTGGTGGAATACCATGTAACCTTACTATCGACACCGGAGCTTCTCGGACGGTGATTAATTCTTGGCTTCTGAAACACCTGACTCGAGGTCATGTAGTCGTCCAACCGAAGCATCTACAGCTGCTTACAGCCACTGGCCAGCATATTCCCATCAAGGGGGAGACAGGAGTGGATTTAAGAATCGGCAAGCACATTTATCGGCATAAAGTGATTGTTGCCGACATAATTGACGACTGTATTATTGGACTTGATTTTATGAGGTGCCATGGTTATAAAATTGACATGGAAGTTGGAGTCCTGAAAACTAGATTTGATGAGGTTCCTATGGAAGGAGGAATTAGTGGGAATGTTTACTGCTCTAGAAGAACTGTTCTCCTACCAAAGGCACAGGTTCTAGTCCCAGTGCGTTTACCAGGAACATCAAGTCAGAGAGGTCGTCGATGTGTAGTTGTAGAAAAAGTATCCAACGGTAAACCATGGATGGCAGCTCGTACGGTGGTTACAACTTCACCTGCAGCATTTGTGAGAGTTCTCAACCTCAGTGATACCAAGTGTGTCCTTAACAAAGGTACTTTGGTTGGAAAATGTGAGGAACTCTCTTGGATACAAAGCTGTCAGGCTCCTACCAAGGATAAGGAATCTGAAGATTCCTTGCTTTCCACGGACATAGAAGGGTTGTTGGGCGAATCAAGAAATGATCTCACTCAGGAAGAGCTGGTCAAAGCACGTCAGTTATTGTTGCGGTATAGCAATGTATTCTCTGCGCATGACAGCGATATTGGAAGAACTGGCGTAGTCCAGCATGAAATCGACACTGGTGAAGTGATGCCCATTCGGCAGCGACCTCGACGAGTTCCAGTGGCACGAGAAAAGGAAGTTGAAGAAATGATCGAGGAGATGAGACGGGGCGGCATCATTGAACCTTCGACAAGCCCTTGGTGTTCCCCCGTGGTTTTGGTGAAGAAGAAGGACGGCACTATGAGATTCTGTGTCGATTACCGCCGACTGAATGATGCGACTAAGAAAGACAGCTATCCATTGCCTCGAATCGACGACACTCTAGACACTTTAAATGGAATGAAATGGTTTTCAACGTTGGATTTAAAGAGTGGGTACTGGCAGGTCGAAATCAAGGATAAGGATAAAGAGAAAACTGCTTTTTCAACTGGTAAAGGACTCTGGCAGTTCAATGTTATGCCTTTTGGTTTGTGCAACGCACCGGCAACATTCGAGAGGTTAATGGAACAAATATTAGCTAGTCTACTAGGAGATACTTGCTTGGTTTATTTGGATGACATTATCATCATTGGTAAAAACTTCGATGACCACCTTAATAAATTGGAGCAAGTATTGTCTAAGCTACGAGAGGCAAATCTGAAACTAAGTCCAAAGAAATGTTCGCTCTTCAAACAGAAAGTCAATTATTTGGGACATGTGATTTCCAAGGACGGCATCCAGACAGATCCTGAAAAGATCAGCGCTGTAAAGGATTGGCCCATACCGAGGGACAAAACTGCTGTACGTGCTTTCTTAGGACTTTGCTCATACTACAGGAGATTTGTGAAGAACTTTTCGGATATAGCAAAGCCATTGCACGAACTAACGGAAGAAAAGCGACAGTTCGACTGGACTCAGAGATGTACAGAAAGTTTCAACAACCTCAAGCAAAGACTTTGCGAAACGCCAATACTAGGATATCCAGATCCAGAAGCGGACTTTATTGTGGATACTGATGCCAGTAATACAGGCATTGGAGGAGTATTGTCACAAAAGAAGGGAGATAATGAGGTGGTAATCGCTTACTTTAGCAAATCATTATCAAAGCCAGAAAGAAATTATTGCGTCACTCGGCGGGAACTGCTGGCCGTTGTTAAGACGTTACAGCATTTCAGCAAATACCTGTTGGGGCGGAAGTTTCGGATAAGAACTGATCATGCTGCCTTGAAATGGCTGCTGGAGTTTAAAAACCCTGAGGGACAGGTAGCACGTTGGATCGAACAGCTTCAAGAATATGACTTTGTAATCGAACACCGCAGTGGAAAATCGCATGGAAATGCGGACGCCCTCTCTCGGAGGCCTTGCCCAGATGACTGCAAGCATTGTCTTAGACAAGAGGGCAAGGAATGCTTGAGGATGTTGCGAACAGACACAGTTAGTGAGGAGTGGAGCGATGAATCCATGCAACATGCACAAAAAGAAGACCCCGACATAAAGCCCATTTTTGACTGGGTTAATGCAGGCGTACCTAAACCAAAATGGTGTGAAGTAGCTCCGATGGGGACAGTTACAAAAAGCTACTGGGCGCAATGGGATAGTTTGGTCATGCATAATGGCGTATTATGCAGGAAATGGGAGTCAGCGAATGGGAAAGATGTCCACCTACAAGTTGTTGTCCCAAGGAAAAGAGTGAAAGACGTTTTAGAAAGCTACCACAACGGTACTTCTGGTGGACACCTTGGAGTTAAAAGGACTTTAATGAAAATTCGACAACGATTTTATTGGATCCACTGCCGCGAGGATGTCGATGATTGGTGTAGAAAGTGTGTAAGCTGTGCATCAGTTAAAGGACCGCATACCCGAAGCAGAGGGGCGCTCAAGATCTACAATGTTGGAGCACCTTGGGAAAGGATTGCGTTAGATGTCGCAGGCCCGTTCCCTACATCAGACTCTGGAAATAAGTACATTCTTGTTGTGATGGACTATTTCACCAAGTGGCCTGAAGTGTTTGCTATTCCCAATCAGGAAGCAGTCACAATAGCGGAAAAGTTAGTCAATGAAGTAATTTGCCGTTTTGGAGTACCCCTGGAGATACACAGCGATCAAGGCAGGAACTTTGAATCTGCGGTATTCCAAGAGACCTGTCGAATCATGGGATTGCATAAGACAAGAACTACGTCATATCATCCTCAGTCCGATGGAATGGTTGAGAGATTCAATCAGACCCTGGAGAGACATCTTGCCAAGGTAGTCGAAAGTCACCAAAAAGATTGGGACCGGCATATCCCTCTCTTTTTGATGTCATACAGGTCCGCCACCCATGAAAGCACTGCAGTTACTCCCGCATATGCCAATTTCGGAAGAGAGCTTCGTTTACCTGCTGACCTCTTAACAGGACGACCACCAGATGCTCCGAGGTCTATAACAGAGTATGTGTGCGATCTAAGAGACCGGATGGATGACGTTTATAGTCTAGTTCGCGAGCACGGGCTTCAAGCTAGCACGAGGATGAAGACCAGGTATGACAGGAAGTCCAACCAAATTGGGTACGAGGAAGGCTCATTGGTGTGGCTACATAACCCTATGAGAAAGAAAGGAAAGTCTCCGAAACTGTCCCCGAATTGGGACGGGCCGTACAGAGTGGTTACGAAGATCAATGACGTTACGTATCGGATACGGAGGAATTTACGAAGCCCATGCAAGATTGTTCACGTAGACCGGCTCGCCAAATACCACGGAAATAATGATGCTCGGGACGAGCATGTCTTTGGAGGGGGTAGTGTTACGCCGGTGGCATGATAAAAACTACAAATATGATTTTTGACACGTTAGAAGCGTTTTCAGCAGGCTGAAATGCGTTTTCAGGCCGTTTCAGAAGGTCCTCTTTCACATACTACAAAATCAAATATTCACCCCAGATACCGTCGTTTTCAGGCGCCTGAAACATGTTTTCAGGCCGTTTCAGGATACCCTCTATCCGATGGCGCAATAACCTGAAAACCCGTTTTCAGGCGTTTTCAGGACCCCTTTTGGGCCTCTCAAGTACAAATCGGTATATAGCTAAATTTCCCATAGGAGTGAAAGAGAAAGCACTATTAGATAAAGACAGCATGAGAGAATGTTCTGGAAGGATGTGAATGAGACAGCTATAGAGAGAACATTCTGGACGGGTGTGAAAGAGAAACCTGTAGAAAGAGACAGCGATACTCTAGAATGTTCGCGCACCTAACTCGGGAACTTTCTAGAGTCGAATCTTCTCGTACTTTGTAGATTTGAGTGGCTGGTATAAATACACAGCATGACCCGGCCGAGGAGGAGTTTCAAGTGAGACAGCGAAGAGATAACATCAAGAGCTAAGACTGCGATTCTATCGGCGAGTTTGAGAGTGTAAAAGTGTACCAGTTTGAAGTGTTAAGTGTGTGACTAATAGTGTTTTAGTAAAGTGTTTGTTCTTTTAATTAGTAATTAAAGTATCAGTTTTAATTAGTGGCTTATTTATACATTTTCTATAGAAAACCCACCTCACGAACGTAACAATATTCTCTTCTATTAAAAAAGTAGTTTTGACTAATATTTATTATTATCCTCGTAAGGCCCAATGTACACTGTAGAAAGGAGGGTGGGCAAATTGGCGTATTGGCCAATAACGACAAACGGTATGCCTTTGGATAGCTTATGTTAAGCTCCGTAACTTTTACTATGGCAGGAACTTCCAAATATGTGTGTGAAGAAACTTAATAGCACTTAAAAACTGGGAGTCACAGAGTATTTAACTATCGCAAGTATTCGTGATTGACAGTTAGTGACCGTCCTTATTACTCGTTCCTAATTAGTCTTAAATTAATAAAGTGTTTAATTTCCGCAAATATGTCGTAGTCTCGTAAGATACTCTGTATGTGTATATAAAAATACATTTAGGGATCATTGTATGTTGTCAAAAAATATTCAAAGGTGAATATTACGAAATAAGTGTCTCATTTATTTATTATTAATAACACAATTAATTTAATACTACTTATATAACATAATCAATAATATAAAAAAATACATATAAAATAAAAGAACCTACAAATAAAAAATCTCGCCCAAATCGCTGCCAATGGGCAGTGTGCCCAGAAGGCTGGCCGCATTGCCACGTTGTATGGCAATGCTTATTTGCTGAGCGAAATATTGACCAGTCCTCTGGTCACCAGTGGCATCGATTAGTCGTGAGGCTATGCCTCTGTAAAGACGACGCGCATTGGGTCCCCAAGGCCCCAGCGTTTCGACCCCAAACGCCTCAAACATATAGCCACTGCCAAGGATTGCATATTTGCGGCGTTTGAGGTCCTCCGCTGTGGATGCAGCACGGCCAGCACTATTGCTAGTGCCTGGAAGGTGGGACGGCGCGAGGGTGTCTACACATGTAGCGTCCCATACCAAGGGGCGTCCCATCTTCCAAGGCACCAGTGTCATGCCGTCGGGCCTCTTGCCATCGTCCCTCGCCAGCCCAACGGGCTCCAGGATGGCGGGAACTTTCACGCTGACAAGGGCCCGTTGGATAATGTTATTAATGCTGGCGTGCCGAGGTATGCGCCCGGCGCTCCGGCCGCAGGAGAGTCCGTGGTGACCCAGGCGGTCGACCATGGCTCCGCATTGGCAGCGATGTGGGACGTTTGTTGCTGCCCCTATGCGCAAACTAGTCGCCAGACGGAAGGTGCAATTATCCAACAGCGTACCTATGGATGACGAGGGAAGAGCTTTTAGCCATAGACCCGCCTCCCATTCCGCAGTCGCAAGAAGACGAGCTCGATCTGTCGGACAAGTTGACGTATTGACAAGATTATTCCGCACTAGTCGGCAGAGTGTCTCATTGGTAAATGATTGTTTTAGCTATAACTTTTTTCCCACAGCTGTTGGACCGTCTCTGTCTAAACAAAAATTGTAGAATACAAAACAACCTTTCCAAAAATATATAGCTTGTTGTTATTGGCTATTAGGCCAGGGTCCATACATTTTTGCCCATCCTCCTTTAAACCTTTCATAAACTTAATAAAGTCGCATTTCCTTGCTTAATTTGATTTATTTTACAAAATAAAGGAATTCATTACTATTACTTACATAGCAAGGTTCAAAAAAATACAATGCACGATTCTTATTTTAATTGCGAAATAATTGTATAATACAATAAATAACATATATTAATTAGGCATAACCACTGGACGGACCACATACGGATTTCAGTAACTCCCAGCTCTCAGGGGATAGCATCGTATCGCAAATGTCTCTTCGATGCCAACTGTAGCTTTAATTGTTTTAGGCTGTAGGTACCTATTTCAAAATTAAATAGAACTTGTAACAATGAGTTTGGTGTGTACGTCACGCAATTATGTTATATTTTAACTCGCATGTCATCAACATCTCAGTCCACTGCTGGACGTAAGCCTCTTTTATTAACTATGCGTATCGACACTTTTAGGAGATAAATGCCCATAATCGCCCCGCTGGGCATAATTGATTCACTATTGTAATTTTTATATTTCCTGCAAAGGAATTCTTTGTGAGCGAATCCGACTAGGTAGCACTTGGCCCGTTTTTAGGGCTCCGCAGCCAAACCGTAACCGAACCCTATTTTTGGAGATGGAGCTCCAGAAGAAAAAAAAATGGTGTCCCCCCCCCCTCTAACTTTTGAACTGTAGTTCCAAAAAATATTAAAAAAATCATGAATAGTGGGCTTATAGAATACTTTCAAATAAAACTATTTCGAACATAATCGGCCCAGCCATTCTTGAATACCTACGGAATCCTACACTGAGCATGGCCCGACATGCTCTTTGCCGGTTTTTTTATTGTTGAAATATTCCTTATTTTATCTGTGGTTTATATTTTGGTAACAAATGGGTTTGTTTTCCTCAGCACAATCCAATAATGTATTTCAATGGGTGATCGGTGCTTGAGAACGAGCGATGCGATTCAATGGCAACAAACCTGATAAACTGCAATGGACCAGTTTTTTGTATGCGGGTTTTAAAAATGTATTCAGCTGAGCAGCCGGCAAGAATTTATTCGTTTGTCTTGTCATCCGTAAATTTTTAGAGCAAAAGCGATGTTTTCTTTATTTCGTGTGAATCACAACCATGTACATAATTTGCTAGCGAGGATTACAACAGTCTAACCATGTATCGTGCCCGATAAAAGAAAGGATGAAAAAATTCACATAGTAGTTTTTTAGTCAAAGTATTAAAATTAGGTCATAATTAAATTTTCATTGTGAATAAACCGGTATACCGGTTACCTACCGCGGTAGGAGGTGTATCAAAAGATACAAAGTGTATACAGAACTCTGTATAAAATCATCAAAAAAAACAAACATACTATCTTTTCAATTTTACTTTACGTAATAAATACCTATGTGTAAAAGGGCGGAACAATAAAAACAAATTATGTGTTAATCTTTAAAAAGTTAACTAGTCTTTAAGCATTAAGCCAATAGTTTTAAAATGTGAAAAAACTCGCATCCCACGGTCATCATGCTTTGACTAGCCGTCGTTGAACTGGCAGGCATCCGCGTCACAAGTCCTCAACGACATCGTCCAGAGAGCACTAAAGTCGGCTAGTGTGCCGTCCGTTCTCGAGCCTCCGGTTCTTAGCTGGACAGATGGCAAGCGCCCGGGTGGCCTGACGTTGATTCCGTGGGAGAGGGGCCGGAATTTGGTGTGGAACGCTACGTGTGTCGACACCTTCGCCGCATCTCACATTGGGCGCACAACCCGCGGCGCTGCGGTTGTGGCGGAATTTCAGGCGGCGTCAAAGCGGCAAAAGTATGCACCACTGGGCCCCGGGTAGTTCTTTGTTCTTTTGCGGTGGAGACGGCGGGCTGCTGGGACGCAGACGCGGGGCGTTTTGTGCGTGACCTGGGCCGTCGACTAAGGTTAAAGGGAAAAGACCAGCGCTCTGAATCGTTTTTGGTGCAAAATCTGGCCATAGCGATCCAACGGGGTAATGCCGCAAGCGTTGTGGGCAGTTTTGAACCGGAAGCGGTGCGGAGCGACATTGACTAATGACTGTTTGTAATCATTTTTAGTTAAAGCTTTTTTGACATGTACTTTCGAAATACTTTATTAAAATAAAAAAACAAAAACTCTTTAAGCCTCTACTCCTTTCTGCTTCAAGCATAAGAAAACAGACTTGTCCTAAGCAAATGCACTTACATGTGAGGATTCAAGAGATAACATCGATTTAGGGATGGCACGTGTATTAAATAAGTGCCATCACTGGCGTTCTATAAAACACATCCGAACAACGCTCAATGACGGGTATTCAGCAGCTGCAGTAACTAATAATATCGGCAAGATCAAAACGCATGAGATAAGCACCATTCTGATACTTATTTAGTGGTTTTCTTTAAATTAGCATCCACCGCTGAAACAGGAAATTTTAAAATTACGCTTTAATTTTTAAATTTAAATGCATAACATTGGATTAGATACCTACTTAATTGGATTTTGTATCATTAGTATACATATGTACATACTGTATACCCGTCTTAGCCGTTTTCGGCCACGATGACTGCGTTCTATTGCTGAGAGCGTCGCTGATGAGGTCTTGTGTGACTGACATAGCCGATTTTTACATCAAATGTGCGACCAACTATTTACATAAAAAAAGTTTATAAGAAAATAGGAAAATAACTCACGCGTTTAGCGCTAATAATTATGAACAAACTCTTTGAGAACTTCTCGTGTTGTACAACTTCATGCCTTTATTACCTAACTTTATTGTTTTGCATTAATAAACAATGCTGCAGTAAAGTCGCACGATGCCCCGGCTTAAGTGTAGCATTAAGTGATCGATCGTTAATCTTCATTTAAAATGGCTGCTTCATTTGGTACCGTAATTGCGGTTACCCGACTCAAATAGTTCGCGTTTATCTATTGATCGAAACTGTGATATATTTCGCTCCTTTGCGGCGACTTTGGCAAATTGCTAATATGCTAATGTAAGGTGAAGTAATTAGTCTGAGGATATGAATTTCTGGTAAAACATATTTCGCTTAGACTTAATTAGTCCGCATAATCTAATAATATCCACAACCTGCCATTAGCTAAGTAATATGAAGGAAAAGTTATCCGAATTAAATTTCAGTTCTCTATGCATGAGCTTGACGCTCCTTCGTTATCTACTTGGTGAAAATGGTATATTAATGTGCAAACTTATTTTATTATGTACAATGTTCTGTAATAAGTTTACCATTATCTAATACACATTATTTACCAATAATTACAAAGTTCAGTCGTTCTTATTGTTTCCATGTAGTAGTCTCCTATTTTCAGATACCACTGTCGTAGTCAGAGTCAGGCGTCATTGTAATTGTTGAGGGTTCTGCCCATAGCATAGTTCAGAGAGCGTTAGAACTAGAAGTTTGCAATTTCGTATAGTTATATTTACCTACATATTAATCATGCCGACACACGTAGTGATTGAACAAATAAAATTACGTAAAAAAAATTTTTTTCGGGTTACGCCCCAACACGTTATGTGGAGATGATTTTTTTTTTGATCATCATTAATTGGGTTACCGACTTTAAAGTTATTTTTTGAAATAAAAGAGCACAAATGTTGAAACATGAACATTTATTATGATATTAATATTAAAATGACCTGTAATAAAATAATAAAAATAGTATAATTACATTGATAGTAGTTTTATTGGAAAAAGCTAATCAGAAAATAAGTTATGGCTTTGGGCAATTTTATCCGGTACTTTAGCAAACGGACATCGAAAACATTGCCCATCATGAAAAAAATGCCTGGGGTTGTCAACTTTTAGTTTTACCACTTTATGAAAATAGCGGAGGGTAATGTTTTTTAGTAAATTGCGTTTTTATAACTCCGTTATTTTATTTTACGTGTACAAAATGTTCGGCACCAATAACTATACTCTCAATTGTCAGTTTCGTTGTCTGCTGCTTCGTTAGTGGGCTGATATATCAACATATAGTATTAAATCAAATAATACATTTTGGACTGTTTTACTTCACTAGTATACTTACTAATACTTAGAACATAAGTTAAGCGTCTTAAGTTAAGATATTTACTTAAAAGTGACAACCCTAACATTTGCAAATTGCGTAAGTGGATCTTGTATGAAAAAGAGCGAAAATGGATAGGTAACATTGCCCAACCAATTTACTCAAAATTGTTTATATTTATCCCTGAGTTATTAACATGAAATGGTATAATTGCCGAAAAACACTCCGTGATCGTAGTATTATTGTCATACGGGCTATTTTTGAGCACTAAATTGAGGTGGGCAATGTTGGCCAAAACTCGAGATTACTTAGCCCGCCCTCTAAAACGACAAAAAAGTGATCTAAATGACGATCTTTTGTTTCCTTCATGTGAGCCGATGCGTATGAAATGATCACAATGCACACGCTGAGCAGAAAAAAAACTTATAAGGCTTCCTATAATTTTTTTGAGATACCTATTTTAGAATTTCCGAAAAAAGGGGGCAATGTTGGCTAGTTTTACGGTACCATAATTTATACAAACCTATATTAAATTTATCCTGTTTCAATATTTATTTTGTATGTCTGTTATTTTGCGAGTTCAATTTGAACGACTTGCCGATTAACCCAACGAGCTTTAAAATTACCTTATTATAAGTAGGTAAATGCAAGTCTGATAACAAAGCCATGTAATGATATGCTCGAGCTGCAGGAGCTCTTTTGATGATGTGAGAAGATGACCAGAGAAGATGACAGTCACTGTATTTCATAATGAATTAGGAATATCTTGTAATACTAAATTGCATCCAAATTAGTTTTAATGCTTTAACACAGAACTGACTTTAAGTTCCTTTCGTATTAACAATGTATATAATACCTATGAATTTATCTCGTGCGTTTGAGACATTTGTTGTGCTCAAGGTTCTTATTATTATTGGTGCCTTTTCAAAACGGCTAAGTCAGTAGGTACTTGATTCTAAAACTACTTGGGTCAAACTTAAAATCATGTTATAGTCTTTCCGGTGGACATTTTAAAAGTTAAGGGCTATGAGAGTTAATTTTCTTATTAAACCCTTATTGTCATTTAAAGGCACTCCTTTCCTATTGAATTGTATGATAAAAATCACGATTACACTCCTACCAGTTGCTTACTATTGGCCACAGGAAAGAGGGGATCTACAGTTCAGCAGAACACGCACTTTTTCTTTCCTGTGGTCGATAGTTAACAGCCTGTGGACAGATAGTAATGATTTTTATCATACAAAGCAATGAAAAAGGAGGACGTCTTAATGAAGATTAGGCTTTCATAAGAAAATTAAGCTTTATAGGCCTTAACTTTTAGATTGTCCACCGGAAAGACTCCGAACATGCGTTTACGTGTGACCCACTTAACATAGCTTCCCTGTAACAATTTTATATTTAAATGTAATTATAAGCTTTTAAGACAAAATTTAAGAGTAAGTAATAAACGCTATTAAACGACTTCTGTCTCATTTAAGAAGCCATTTAGGTCCGACAATTAACATTAAAATGGCACGGAGTATGCGACAAGAGGATTACCCTAAGAAGGCTCAAGTAAGTGTTTCAAAGAATGCCATCGAAATTTTAATTAAGAGATGATTACTATGGCTTTGTGAATTACGTAATTAGAGACTCCAGGCTGGTGGTGAGGCTGAAAGAAGGCTTTTGTTTTAAATATATTTTATAAGCGGTTTATTAAAATTCATCAATGTAAATTTTTTACTTAAATTAATATAAAATATTTGACTGGCCGTTATTGTGTGAACATATTTTAAGCGGCATTGATTGAAGAATTTAAGAAGGAAAAATAAGAAATATGACTGTTTAAATAGCTCACCGTAATAGTTCGTTTCTCTCTATTTTAGGGTTAGTATAGTATGATATAGTTGTTGCGTGCGACTTGGGGAGTGATTATTGAATGTCACTCACTGATTTTTCGTCCTCAAAATTCTGGTGATTCTGCAGGCCTTTTCTTCTTGCATGGCTACGTATTTAGATAACTTTCATGTAACATGCCATCAAATATTGATTTCATGTTTCTTATAGTGGGCTGCGAAGTATGACGTTATAGGTGAGGCTAAGAGAAGATGTCGTTAATGTATATTTATACAACTCTTTCAGGTCTAGGCCGGCAAAGTCCTCTGTTTTAATTACCATTCCACATAAATAATTGTAGCACAAGTTTCAAGTTATTCAGCCATTTTAAAATATAAGGGCCCCTTCACATGAGTTTTAGCTCCCGGCTGTTCTTGTTTTTTGGTGCGTTTTGATTTTTTTTTTTTTTTACGTACGTTTTTTTCCCATGCCTATCCACTCGTCGAATAGGTAAGATTGCTGGGAAGTAATCAGCATATTTTAGTTATTTTTCTTTTTACTCGCTCAACTTATCAGCTAATATTATGAAATGTCATTATTGCTGAAATTAATATCGGAACGAAGTCCCTAGTTAATTGACGTTTTTGCCACCGCAACTTCTATGACTGCTAATAACCCTAGACCCTTATGAGTACCTATTTTCTACTGATTAGTTAAGTTTGGCACAGTCAAACCACCTGTTTTGAAGGGTCGGAAACGTACAATTTTGCATAATACATCTCTAAAAACTCTATTAATAGGCCAGATGGGTACGTACTATTCTGCTATTCTCATGCCGGCGGGTTATAAAATTCAGTATAAAAATGTAGATTGAATTATAAGGCTATAATAAAGTTATAATATTAAATTTGCTATACGAGCCCCGATGCAGTGGAGTTCGTCTAGTTCGAAACAATTTTTACAAATTTTTGAATATTTTAATAATGATCACATTATGCTAATGATAAATTGTATGAACGTTAGTCATGGTTAATGTACTACATCTGACGTACGCTTTTGTTGTTTAATAAATCGATTTTAACAAACCAGTGTCTAAATTATATTTTCGTTCACCACCGTAATTCCGCGCTTATAAGTTTGACGCAAAATTCGCAGTGCATCAGGTGTACCATGTCGTCTTTAATATTAATGGCGTTCTTTACATTCATTGATTATTTACAAAATTAAAAATTGTGGAAAAAATTAAAAAAAATACCTCTCGTAAAATATTTTTTTTTATTCTGATTTATTAAGTCCAAATATTATTTACTCAAAGAAACTACTTTAGTACTACTATTGAATAGTGAAGGTTTTGTCTCTAAACCTTTTCCCCCGGATGAACGGGATAATCTCGAAAAACTGTCTAACTGGACGAGAACATATGAATCGGGGCTCGTATACGTACTTATCTCTTTCAGGAACTAGGAAGATAGACACTTACAAGTTTGTTGAATTTACGATTTGTGTACTGTACACAGAATATGTTAGCGCAGTGTATCCATTTATATTCAACAGGGTGAATTTTAGTTTCTTAATGATGATGTCGAGTTTTTTATAGTTTATTTTACTGCAAATACAGAACATAAGTATATAGAAGGAAATCCCAGATTACTTTGTACCTATTTATGGTTTGGAGAGATACAAATTGAGTCAGATTGGATTGAGTCAATTGTACCTGTTGTGGCATTACAATATCGTGACATGCCAAGAGAATATATATAGTACATGACTATACAAGTGCGAAAAAATGGCAATAAATTAAAACACGACCGAAGGAACTGTTATAAATCGACACTACTGGCACGAGTTACGAATTTCCTTTTCGCATGTCTATCATACGACGATACCAATAATAAGTAAATAAATGAAAACCGGCCATGTTCGAATCAGACTCACGCACAAAGAGTTGCTTATCAGGAAATATTAAAATTACAGTAAATCAATCCTTCTCAAAAACTGTAAGAGATAAGTATTTCGATTAAACCAAATTGAAAACTCATATAAAATGTTTTCCTTCTCTTAGCCTCAGGAATATGCTGTTAAATTTTTTCCCTTTCCTCGTGGGCACATTGTATGCTATGAGTTATACATAAAAAAGGTCGATACATTTTACGCTTGATTAAATTTAAATGCTTATGTAGGTTAAAAAAACGCTTTTATGTATCGAGGAATCGAACCAACAGATTTTTTTAATGTTTCAGTACCATAATTTGGTTCATGGTTTATGTAACTTCCTGTTATTCTTTTATCCTTAGAAAATTGCATTACTGTAGTTCCTATACTTTCCGAGTAAACAGTGACAGACGGACATGACGAATGTGTGTGGACACGACGTAGTCAAAATGACAAAAACGAAACCCTTAAGGTAAGTTAAAATGTAAGTGTAGCTAGTTTATTCCCCGAGACTCATAGATAATTACCTATAAATTTAACATTACTCTTTACTAGTCAGCCCAGCAATATGATTATTCTGTGATAGTAAATAAGTACATGCATAGTAGGTACCTACTTATTCGCTACATTTTATGTGAAGAGCGATAAACGAGGTCGCAAAACTGTCGTAAAATCTTTTATAGATACGATGTAATTCTATGCCAAATATAATTTTAGAAATAAATTTAATTTTCTCAAACATGCAATAAAATGTTGTAGTTACGTGCCTAAAAAGCGGCGACGAACTGGCTCTTTTTTTAATTTTCATTTGCCATAGGGTTGTGACCTGGCATAATATTACTACCGAGGCCGGGAAGTGACTGGTTGCCGGCCGAATATATGTAGCCGAATGTACGTATAATGCTTTTCTCAAACATGCAATAAAATGGAACAAAAAATGTATCTTCTTTCTAAGACATTATAAGTTCACTACATAACTAAGTCTTTGAAACACAACAAATGTCAAATACGACACCGACACCTCATTTTTTTTTAATTTTTACTTATTTGAAAAGTGCAAATTTTTACTTTTAAAAAGCGGTATTAGACGACGCTGGCTGTTGGGTACCATATTAATGACCTTTATTTAATTCTTTTCTTGCGCTAGGTTTAAACGTTATTATAAAAATAAAATACAATGAAACATACAAGTACAAAAACATATTTATTATTATTACAAATAGGAGACAGGAAGATAAACTTGAAGACATTTTTATGTTTTTTTATTTTATTTGAATGATTACAAGGACTCCTTCTTATTGTCTGTTTAGCAGTTTTATATTTAATGATATTAAAATATGCGTTTTAATGTACAAAATGTGTACTCGTACATTAAAATGTGTGTACTTATCTCTTTAAATTACAATGCAAATAAAATTACAAACCACTAGGAAGATAGACACTTACAAATTTGTTGAATTTACGATTTAAGTACTGTACACAGAATATGTTAGCGCAATGTATCCACTTTTATTTATCTCGATGAATTTTAGTTTTGCGGAGTTTTTTAAAACGAATTTTACTGCAATTAATTACACAACATCAGTACATAGAAGGAAATCCCAGTTTACTCTGTATTTATGGTTGAACAAATTGCTTAAATTGACTTCTGAAAATTTAAGCAATCTACCTCTTTTGGTACATGCATGACATGCCATTAAAATGTATTAAATTAATGTATAGTACATTATATCCATAACGGTGAATAGGGTTTTTGGATCACTCTTATTGTCGTTACAAGACTGACATCGAAGTTAACTTTATTGTGAGAGTTAACTTCAATGTCAGTTTTGTAACGACTATTAAGCATGAAATATTTACGTAAATCCACTTTATTCATGTTTTTATATTGCATAAACGCGTATTTTTTCTGGATTAAACGATAAAAAAAAGTAAGTTAAGCTAATTGGGTGTCCCTAGAAGTGAAAATGCCCATCTGCGTTAAATAGTGTCATATAAAGCAGGGTATTACCTACTGTATAATTATATTCTATACCTACTACATATTTTAAAATATCAAAGAAAATCTCATTATTCGTGAACGAACGGAATCCTTTCCACGCGAGTCTAACTCTCACTTGGCTGGTTTTCATCTAAATTATAGTAAAGGTACCTACTATTAAATGTTTTGTTAAAATGATTTCGACCAGATAAAGTGATCCATCATAAGATGGTACATAGTGAAAAAAAACTGTGTGCTAACTGTTTTCATAATCATGAAAATTTGTATCTATGTAGTACCTAAAAATTTAAACACGTCATTCGCTACTGACTAAAAAACGTTTCTTTCATAGCTAAACCAATAGTCCTATTTCTATATAATATATAAGAGAACAGAAATTCAGTGAAGTGTAGCGATTACGCGCAGTAAGGTTTGAGATACACTTTTAGATGGTTGCTAGTAAATCGTTCAAACAGATCTCAACTGAGTATTTTTGTCGGCTTTGTCTGAATAATTATGTTTATTCAGACAAAGCCGATTCATATTTATAAAACTAATTATTATTTGATAACCAAGCGGACACACAGGCACTTATTCCATTTAAAATTATTGCGAGACTTTGTTTGCGCCAGGGATTATACAAAATGTAAAGATAGTACTTCATTACTATATTTACACTAATGATTGTGCATGTCGTATGTTTTTTCCACTAAATTATCTAAAAATGTACATACGCACCGTACCTGCCTAAATGTGTGTACCTATTCATCATAACTGAAAGCCTATAATTAGGAATCTAATTGCTTTATCGTCTTAGATTGAAACTCGTATTAATATTCTAACCCTGTTATGAGCCGGGATTATTTGTAATCAAAACCATGTCACATAGTTTATAATTGCCATTGAATTAAATCAGGATTTAATTGCATACACTTACATTTATTTTTAATTATGGTTAAAATTATAATTATGAAATGCAATGTAGCGAGCGTTGACATCAATTTAAATCGGGATTTAATTGCGTACACTTACATTTATTATTTTTATAATAATGAGATGAGATGCAATGTAGTAAATACATTTTTTAGTACAGATGGTGTCTTTTTTAGGCTCTAGTGCGAATTATGTGGCTCATTTTACATCAGGTCCAAAATTTCGGAGGGCCATCTGTACTAAAAAATGTCGTACGAGACACGTGCAAAAAGAAAATTCGTAACTCGTGTCGATTTAATACAATCCCTTCGGTCGTGTTTTAAAACATCGCCACTCGTTTCGGGTTTCCTGTTTTTCGTACTTGTAACGTAATGTACTATTTTAAAACAATCACAACCAAGGAACAAATGTCATATACTTTTCTCAAAAATTGTATGTAGTAGGTAATGTTCCCATAACATTTACGTACTTACATGGTAATCAAAAGCAATTCATCAAAACACCAAACATTCTAGGGGGCTACCACGGTCTACTAGTGCGATTCAGTTAAGGATCAAAACTGACTCCGCCTGTGTCAGCCCCAGCCCAAATAAAAAAGCAGAAATTATGGCCTTGGAGGTGACTTGCCTATCCGTAAAATGTCAACGCCGAGTATCGGGCGGCATTAACTAACCCGACCCTTTTCGTGGTCCTTTCATCATCATCATCTTCATATCAGTCGAAACACGTCCACTGCTAAACATAGTCCTCCCCCCAAAGATTGACGCAATGACCGGTCCTATGCCACCCGCATCCAGCGGACTCCTGCGACCTTCACCAGGTCATCAGTCCACCTTGTAGTACCTACGCTGCGCCATGTACCAGACATGGCCGCCGCTTGAGAACCTCTGCGGAACGGCAATTATTGGCCTTGGGGACGTGGAAGTTAATGGGAACTCACCACGCTCATCTTCCCAAGAAAACCCGTTTGTCATTCGCTTCGACTGACGTTCAGTGCCTACCGCTATCCAAGCCGGTAAGTGGGAAATTGTCTACCGATGATGAAATATCGTAGTAGTGCAGCTCTCTTCGGAAATGTCTATACCGACCCAACGTAAAATAGGCACATGGAATGTAAGGGGGCTGCTGCTACTTCGCGTATGCAAAACCCATATGAAAGGGCCATTTCAAAAGTTTACTGTCTGTACTTTTCAGGTCCTCAGAGAAAAAACAGAAACGGCGTTATCGTGCCACCTGAGACTAACAAGCACGAACAACTCAAATTGTTTTCTTGTTACTC
The DNA here is from genome assembly GCA_025490895.1 of Thaumatotibia leucotreta. Classification (NCBI taxonomy): domain Eukaryota; kingdom Metazoa; phylum Arthropoda; class Insecta; order Lepidoptera; family Tortricidae; genus Thaumatotibia; species Thaumatotibia leucotreta. The sequence continues at coordinate 10,635 of JALPQI010007586.1, read as the reverse complement.
AAATTGTTGTCAATAGTTAGCAGAGGACGTGAGTTTCAATCGCACTTCCAGCGTTGAAAACTTTGGTTTTTTCATTTGGTATATGACATCTAATATTTAGTCATAATCGTTGTTCTCAACTAAGAAATAAACCATTTTTAACCGACTTCAAAAAGGAGGAGGTTTACAATTCGTCGAAATCTTTTTTTTTTTATGTATGTTCCCCGATTACTCGAAGACGCGTGGACCGATTTGAAATATTCTTTTTTTGTTTGAAAGGGTATACCTTCTAGTTGGTCCCATTGTCACCGAATCCAGATCTGATGATGGGATCCTGGAGAAATCGAGGGAACTCTTCAAATGTTGTAGGCACACATGACATTTTTCATTTATTTTCGAAGACTAATCAAGTATTTGCATCTAGTCATGAACATCTTAAGTTGGTGATCTGATGATGGAAGGTACAACTCTTTAGCAATTAGGAGTTGGGGGATAATTCTTTAAGTATAACATATTTCGTGTATTTTGGAAGCTATTTGAGTATTTGCCTTTAGGTGGTCATCCTTTCATGTTGGTGAGCTGATGATGTAAGGTACAACTCCTTGGAGATTAGGTGTTGGGGAATAATTCTTTAAATATAACATATTTCATATATTTTGGAGGCTATTCGAGTATTTGCCTTTAGGTTGTCATAGTCTCATGTTGGTGAGCTGATGATGAAAGGAATAACTCCTTAACGATTAGGGGTTGGAGGATCATACATTTTCGAGATCTATTCATATTCAAGTGTTTGCTTAGTAGTTATGACATGTCGGTTAGCGGTTAGTGATTCTTTAAATAATATTGGCATGCTAAGTCTGTTACCTTTGAAATTGTTTTTGTATTCATATAAGTTCGCCAGTTCAGGTTTTATGGCCTACTACAGTGCAGTACATTCTAATTATAAGTATTTAGAGCATACTGAATAACGATTTTATATTTACACTACTAAAAAGCAAAAAATAAAATATTTTAAAAATAAAAATAAAACCGCCTTCAAAAATTCGCCCGAACTAAAAACTTAAAAATAATTTTGGTTCCTACTTCTTAGGATTTCCTACCCAAACCTTTAAACCTTTTACCCTATTCATTGAAATAAAACATTATGGCTAGGTACCCTACAGATTTCTTAGAAGTCGGTGCCAAGCCAAATATGTTCACTTTGCGAGTACCTACTTATATGTATTTGATAGAGCTTTGTAACTTACTGTCACTCCGGTTATTCTTTCATGAAAATGACTGAGGCAGACCATTCTGTTGATAAAAGCGTAATCGGAGTGACAGTAAGTTACAAAGCTCTATCTAATATATACCTATGAACGTATTCGGCTTGGCACCGACTTCTAAGAAATCTGTAGGGTACCTAGCCATAATGTTTTATTTCAATGAATAGGGTAAAAGGTTTAAAGGTTTGGGTAGGAAATCCTAAGAAGTAGGAACCAAAATTATTTTTAAGTTTTTAGTTCGGGCGAATTTTTGAAGGCGGTTTTATTTTTATTTTTAAAATATTATATTTTTTTATTATTTTGATTCTGATTTTGATTCTCAGTATAGGGTTCCAGAGTTTTTCAATAACTTACGATTATGTAATAAAATATTTTAAAATAAAAATAAAACCGCCTTCAAAAATTCGCCCTAAACTAAAAAGTCAAAAATAATTTTAGTTGCTACTTCTTAGGATTTCCTACCCAAACCTTTAAACCTTTTACCCTATTCATTGAAATAAAATATTATGGCTAGGTATCCTACAGATTTCTTAGAAGTCGGTGCCAAGCCAAATACGTTCATAGGTATATATTAGATAGAGCTTTGTAACTTACTGTCACTCCGATTATGTTTTTATCAACAGAATGATCTACCTCAGTCATTTTGATGAAAGCATAACCGGAGTGACAGTAAGTTACAAAGCTCTATCAAATACAGTCATATAAGTACTCGCGAAGTGAACATATTTGGCTTGGCACCGACTTCTAAGAAATCTGTAGGATACCTAGCCATAATATTTTATTTCAATGAATAGGGTAAAAGGTTTAAAGGTTTCGGTAGGAAATCCTAAGAAGTAGCAACTAAAATTATTTTTGACTTTTTAGGTTAGGGCGAATTTTGAAGGCGGTTTTATTTTTATTTTAAAATATTTTATTTTTTGCTTTTTAGTAGTGTGAAATCGTTAGGTATTTAGTATGCTCTAAATACTCATAATTAGAATGTACTGCACTGTAATAGGCCAGAAAACCTGAACTGGATAACTTAAATATTCAAAGAATTATCCCATTATCAAGGAGATATACAGTGTATCATCAGCAAGTATGAATAATTTCAAAGATTATAGGTAACAGCCTTTGCATGCCTATATTATTTAAAGAATCACTAACCGCTAACCAACATGTCATAACTACTAAGCAAACACTTAAACAGATCTCGAAAATGTATGACAGTTGTGATATTCAAAGAATTATCCTCCAACTCCTAATCGATAAGGAGTTATACCTTTCGTCATCAGCTCACCAACATGAGACTATGACCACCTAAAGGCAAATACTCAAATAGCTTCCAAAATACATTAAATATGTTATATTTAAAGAATTATCCCACAACTCCTAATCTCTAAGGAGTTGTACCTTCCATCATCAGCTCACCGACATGAAAGGATGACCACCTAAACGCAAATACTCGAATAGCTTCCAAAATACATGAAATATGTTATATTTAAAGAATTGTCCCCCAACTCCTAATCTCTAAGGAGTTGTACCTTTCATCATCAGCTCACCAACATGAAAGGATGACCACCTAAAGGCAAATACTCAAATAGCTTCCAAAATACACGAAATACGTTATACTTAAAGAATTATCCCCCAACTCCTAATTGCTAAGGAGTTGTACCTTCCATCATCAGATCACCAACTTAAAACGTTCATGACTAGACGCAAATACTTGATTAGTCTTCGAAAATAAATGAAAAATGTCATGTGTGCCTACAACATTTGAAGAGTTCCCTCGATTTCTCCAGGATCCCATCATCAGATCTAAATTCGGTGACAATGGGACCAACTAGAAGGTATACCCTTTCAAACAAAAAAAGATTTTTTCAAATCGGTCCACGCGTCTTCGAGTAACCGGGGAACATACATAAAAAAAAAAAAAGATTTCGACGAATTGTAAACCTCCTCCTTTTTGAAGTCGGTTAAAAATAGTTTGTTATAATGTATTCTAAAGGATGTTCTTTTTAGAGGTACCCTATACAACGTACCCTCGTGACAGCATTTACAAGGTCCCATCTAATTGGTGGCAAGTCACCGCTAACCTCGATAGCAAAGATAAATAATTGTTGTGGCAGGTGTCCGGATCTCTTTTCTATAGTTCCATCTCTTATCCATCCAACCTTCATCACCATAACCCAATTAGTGTTTTCCATATAATCTCCAATAGCCTCTTTACACCTGCTAGATCTGGTTCACGGATATTTATTGCTGTGCCCGTGAATGGGATTTAGCATGTGTACAACACAGCAAAGGGCCTCTGCTTGTTGCATCTATATCCCCACAAAAGCCTACCAAATGACCGGGATTTAAGACCCGTGATAAGAGCGAGATGTGTATAAAATAAGTTTAATGTAACTTTCAAAAAGCCATCTTAGTGTGTTCTCATCCTTAACAACACAATCAGTTCCCGACCCTTTCTCGGGTGGCCAAGTTTGTATTATCTGCCAGCACCATATTCTACAACCCTTATTTTCGACTGTTAGGTATATGTTTTGTGCTTTATCTCCTTACTGTTACATCACATATAGGTAGGTATTAAGGGAATTCCTTTCTATTTGTCAATGCACTGGTTAGGTTATGTGCCGTCAAAAACTACATACATCATTTTATTTAATTTCATCGGTAAGTAAATAAATTATGTATGTAGTTTTTGTCTCAAATATTTCGAGATTTTTATAACGAAGTCCATGCAAACTGCAAAAACATGCAAACACAATTGTAAAGTTGACCGTCTGTATTATTTAGGCAATTAGGCATGTAATTAATCATACAGCCGTGAATAGACCGTATCGTATACAGTGTGTTACCTTGATCCAGGCTTCTTTTGACGCCGAGCAATGGGATACAGATTCTCAATCAAACTCTGTGTATTTTAATTGAAAACTCGATATTCAAAATTATTTCTATTCTGAGAAAAGTTAAGTGAGAATCAATGCACTTCAAGATGAATCGTTAATAAATTAGCGTTTGAAAATGACAGATAGCAGTCACTCGCAGTGTTTTACAACTAAGCAATACACGCTTTACATTGATCGTCCGAAGGAAATGAAATTAATTGTACAGTTAATTTAAATATTCAAATGTGAATACTTGAAAAGAATTGCTAGGAATGCGTATTATTGTCAATTTTCCTAAAAGCCAGGGTAATCGTTACACACTGTATATACTCGTATATGTATATATACGTACATAAAACGACAGTTTTCTTCGGTCTGATCTGATGTATTTTTTCTCCAAAAACTGGCCAACAGAATATCGGGTCATGCTCAGTATAGGGTTCTGTAGTTATTCAAATACGTCCACAATTCATGGTTTTTTCATATTTTTGGACCCATGGATCAAAAGTTAGAAGGAGCGGATTTTGGAGTGGTTATCTCCAAAAATATCAACTTTACATTTATTTAAATTTTTCTGGATTGGATCCGTTTTGTTAAGCATACAGGGTAGATCGAATCGAAAGTCTGATTTAAAACCCGTATAAAGAGAAAACGTAGTATCGTATGACAATGGCAATATCATGTGTAAAGCGTTTTTCATTTTTTATCTGTTCCTGCATCATTATATTTATGTAATCCTTAAAAGAATGACACAAAAAAAAAATACCGTGTGGGCTTACCAACTAGGCCCGAAATAGATCGCACTTACCCCAATAATGTGTACCTTAAGTATTTTTCAAATTTTGTGTTCAAGTATTTTTCTTGGACAATTTAGCGTCCCGTGAGAAGCATTTTATTGTATAATGTTCCTAGTAAAGCTGAAATATGTGACTATGTGTAACGTACAAAAATATATCCTTCATTATTTTTGGAACCCAAGTGTTGCTATGCGGTACCTCAAAATATAATTAAAATAATCATACCGTTATACGGTGCGTTACGTACTTATTCGCTGATTATAGCAGTATCCAGTTCCGCGGTCATTTGGCTCGCATAATGTAACAGTAAATAATATTTAGCACAGTTAGAATACTGTTTTTGAGACATTAATATTTGATTCAAAGAGTCTCTGTAATTTGCATAGAGAATTGTTTGTATTAAGGACGTTTTTTGTTTAAATGAATATCTCAAAGTAGTTTATGTTTTCGCATGAATAAAACGAAGGCACTATGGACTACAAAATATGGCGTAGGTTCGTAGAATAAAAGTTAAAATTAAATATGTAGAAATGTTAATGCCTTTAATGCTTCGTATCCCAACTTTGAAATAATTAGCTTATATCGAAATTATTTTCCCCAATATGTGACATTCAAACTTGTACTGAGGTGTCATATATTAGGACTGCCAGCAAAGCATCTGACACTTACTTGTATAATGGAGTTGACAAAAAAAAATTGCAATTTTGAGAAATTTTGATATCGTCACCCTATAAAATAATTTAAAAAACTTACAAACCCCTCTCTCAAAACACATGATAATACTTTATCCAGATTTATATTTATGAGCAAAATATCGTGATTCAAAACTTCCAGCTTAGCAAGATTTTATTTATCAGATTTATAACGTCGCTGTGACAAGGTTTCCGACTGACCTATGAATTGACTAAACTTAACCATGTGGGACCGTTTGTATTGGCTGATCTGGCTTTACATTTTTTTCTTTAAAAACTATCCAAGTAGGACATATTTTGGCCGAAATATTTCCCTTGCGGTTGTATTTTGTAGCGGCCGCAACTCGTGCACCACAAACAAGGTAAAACGCAGCACTGACCTTTAATCATTAGCCACAAGGTGCAAACCGAAGACCATAATTATTTAGCAGTGCCACACAGGGTCTTCCTATTTTTTTCTTTGTAGGTACCATTTTTAATCTCTTTTAATTCACAAAGGTGTGAGAGGACGAAACTTATCTTTATTTAGAAATCATACTAAAACTACTTCTGAATGCAAGAAGGTGTGCTTAGTTGTGACAGGCTAGCGGCAACGTCGGCATAATATGTACGCTGAAGCGACTTTGAAACAAAAGTAGACCGCTTGCTTGGCACATGCAACATGCAGCAATGTTAGCAACACGCAAACACGTTTATAATATGAAACCATTAAAGCCGGTAGACTGAGAATCGTCTTATACTTAAGGGCGACTCGTATGGTTTGGCCTACGAATACCTATAATAATATAAGGCAACATAGAGTGTACCTGTTTAAAAAAATGTCCCAGTGCACTCCCAATTTGTGTACTAAGAACGTCAAAACATAATTTTATAAATGCATTAGTTTGTTTTTAGGGTGATTTTGACTTGTTTTATGAACCCTTTATTACTTAGCCAGTTTTTTTAAACTACATATTTAATTTTGTACGTAATTTCTTAGGTACCGGTATTTTAGACGATTTAAATTAAGTTTATCTTGCATCGAAAATTATCATCTTTCATCGTGCTTTGTCTGTTGGATCTGACGACTACTGTGACGTTGTGTCAGAGTATTATTCTCCTGCAGAAATTTGTGGCGCGCCGTTTTACAGCGGTCGCACGACGCGGTAACTGTCCAGCGATTTAAGACTCATGCAGTTGATTTGATGTTGGTGCACATTTGTTAAGCCCTAAGTTAATTTAAGGTAAATAAATAAACTTAAACAAACAATTAACTATTATACTTTTATATATATTTGCCCTCAACTGGCTTAAGGAGCCATATGAGAGTAATCAAGTTGAACCGTTTCTCCAGGCAACCAACCCATCGGTTAACGTTCCCTGTTCGCTACAGGTAAAATTGATAACAAAAAATTCTGTGTTCTACTTCTACTAGAATCTAACGAAGAAAATATTGATTATTGATACCTATACTTCGATGTTTTTTTTTCGGGATTTAAATCGGTCTTTATTTTGAAAACTGTACAATTTATATACATAAAATGTCGCGGCACTCAAAAACATGTCACGCCTAGTGAACTGAGTTTAACCGGTTAAATAATTAAACAGTTAATCTCAGGTGAATTCTGGATATTAAATATCACAATTCAACATGAAAAAGATAAAATGATCTCGCAAGACAATGATTGATTCGTAATTGACATTTAAAAAAAACGTGAATAGCATTATTTATAAAATGATTTTATTAACTTTTGACATGATGTACATATTAATAATTACATATTATTATTTTAGGTAATGCCTGTAGTTATAAGTAAATTATTTGCATGCTACAATGTAGTTAAATAGTTGATCAATTTAATGTAACTACCACCTTTAATGTACACTATTTTCTGCAAATAAATGAATTATGAATTATGATATGGTATCTTGCAATTCAATTTGTTATATTCCGATAATTGAATTCGTGTGTTATTGAAACGGGTCTTATCGCCCCGTAATATCAATAGACGTAAAGGTCCCTGTTAATGGAGGCCTTAAAATAAACCGTTTGAAAGTCACCAATAAACGGTTTTCGATTAATTAAGAAATAAAATTTTATCGTTAGGGACGTCCTAATTGCAAATGTTTATAATGTAGTGTGCAATCTCTGGTACCTATATTGTATGCCTGGATGAATTTTATATGCCGAGGCACCTGATCTAAAGAAAAGACAACGTTTTATTTTATAAGTTGAAGAAAGTTCCTAAAATGTATAAATATTTGTATAAAAAATAAATTAAACTACCCACTAAATAAGCCAATACAAAAAATAATATATAATATAATATTTGTTTAAACTTTCACGATTATCACTCATATTTTAGTCTGCCTGCGACCACGGGTGTAACGTCATACCCGAAACGTCAGGATATAATTAAACGTAAGTTTTCGTGATTAATACCCGTTTGTCTTCAAAATATGTATTTACATAATTATTTTATAATACACGGTGCTCGTGAGCATTCCGAAAGATTTTAATGCTGGATTCCTGACCACATTTAGAGTCTTTAATGTTATATAAAATTTCCTGGATTCGGCTTGGTTTCAGAGATAATCAACCTTTTTTTCGAAATAAGTTTTTCGACGTAACTCGTCATTTAACTTCTTTATGATTACAATGCCACCACAATGTGTTCTAATATTACCACACCTGACGTAACGGAGGAGTTGGGGTGGTGACGGCAGTAAGAATACATTTGTCGCCACCCCAACTCCTCCTTCGGGTGTCGTAAGAGTCGACTAAGGGATTGAAGTGTCACTGACCATTATTTGATAAAAGATTGATGATGGGCAGCAGCGTCATCATAGTTGACACATTACTGCGATCGCCAATCCGCTTGCCCAGCGTGGCGATTATGGGCATTTACCTCCTAATGCGTTTATACACATAGTTAATAGGAGAGGCCTACGTCCAGCAGTAGACTATCATAGGCTGATGATGATGATGATGATGATGATTACCACACCTTTTGCCTGACAATCAAAAAATACGAGTAGACTTGACGAAATAACCTGTATCTAAAAAAACAATTGAAATAAATAATTTAAACAAATTGTTGTTATGATAAAAAGTACTGGAAATGTTAAGAAGTATTCAAAAAGGCTAAAAAAAAGAAAAAAAAATTTTTTTTTTTGGTGGAATTGACTTTTGGTCTCGTAATATTTTATGTTTATTTTGATGCCTAGAATGCACAGTTAAAATCTTTCGCAATGCTCGCGAGCACCGTCTATATTTACTCCACCTTTAATTCAGAAATCCACATTTTCGGAATAACCAATGAAATTGCGTGACGTGGACGTGCTTTGCGCGCATCCAGTGTGTATAGGCCTAAAGGTAATGAAGTAATGATTAAGAAGTAGGTATACGATAATAATTGTGCACTTCAAAAATGTTGACAACAGCTATTACTTGTACCAGTTATTATTAGTACATTGGTAACATTTAGAACATGTCAGGGTGAAGTAAAATAAAATATATTTGTTTTCTGTATTTGATTTATTAATCTCACTCCCGAATTGCCGTTTAACGCGCAGCGGTAAAATACAAAATTGTTGTGTAGTTGTGCGGTAGCGTTTTATCAAAATATTATTACCGATTTCATATTTATCCCGTAACATTATTTTAAAAACCATATGTATTTTTGATCATATCGGCCAGTTTCTCTCCGATCATAATGCAAGGAGCATTAGTGTTACCACTTGTGATGGTGGGCATGATGCTAGCGTCTCCAATCCTTAACCTTTTAATACCTCTTACTCTTAACTGAGCGTCTACTACACTTTCACCCTCGACGCCCATTGCACATGTTCCTACGGGATGCCACAAAGTTGTAGCAATATTCAGAACGTGACACCTCCAATATGTATGAGTATTAAATTCTATATCAGCGCATTGCGGTATTTGCATATCTACTACCTTAGAATCGATGCTTTTCATAAAGTCATTCTCTAAAATACTCACGTAATCTTCAACACTGTTTGCATGTTTGTCCAAGTCGTTATCATCAGAATAATAATTCAAAAAAATCTTTGGACTGTCTTCGGGATTATTACTTCTCAACTCTATGTGTCCCCTAGAATCTGGATGTAGCAGTGTTAATATGGTGTAAAGCGTCTCTTGGATTTGTCCCGCATTTGCAACAGCTGTGCAGATTTTATCATCAAGTCGAAATACATGAGAACATATTAATGTTGAGAGTACAGTACCAGCCGGAAAAGGGAAAACCAAAGCTTGGTAATCTGGAGCTGAACTTGTATTTGATAAAGCAACATGTCCCATTATATTAGGAGTAGGAAACTGGTCTAGATTTCTTAAGACTTGCAAATTTTGTGGTACTGATTGAACGCCTTTTCTTCCTGTTAACATTAGAACAAGTGTAGGATGGTCTTGTAAGTTTCTACCAATCAATGGTGAGTTTAACAATACTTGTATACCCATATCAGTCAAATGATTCTCAGGTCCAACACCCGAAAGCATCAATAACTGAGGAGTGTTAATGGAACCCGCTGACAGCACTATTTCTTTGGTTGCATACAAACTGATTGTTTTTTTATTTGGCAATTTAACTTCTACTCCAGTAGCTATCAAATTGCTGTCAAAAAGTATTTTAGTACATAAAGTGTTTTTAAGAACAAATAGATTACTCCGGTTTTTTATCGGTCTGAGAAACGCCACTGCAGTGCTTTGGCGTTTATGGTCCGCTATCGTGTATTGAGGAAGTGAGTATCCAAGCTGTTCATAACCATTTGTGTCGATAAGGATATTATGTTTATCACCAAATGCCTTTAGATACTCTTCAGTTCCACTACCCCAAATTGGTCGTGTGACACCTAAAGGGCCGCTAATATTATGAAGTTCACCTGACTCGGAATTCAAGACCTCCAAACTTTCAAGACCCTCACTCTTTTTAAAGTAGTGCGTGACGTTGTCCCAATCCCACCCATAACCACCCATGGCTACCCAATTCTCGTAGTCTGCTTTGTTTCCGCGTACATAATACATGTAATTGGC